>LGRX02014924.1:0-21450 GCA_001247695.2 Cymbomonas tetramitiformis
CCCCGCACTTAAGACCCCGGCAAAGAGCGCCGTGCCCCGCACTTAAGACCCCGGCAAAGAGCGCCGTGACCCTACCGACATTTTCGAGCAACAAACAGGCAAGCGCGCACTGACGGAGGTCGCTGAGATGCTCACGCCAAACTCTCCCGAGTGGCTAAAAACAGGGTGCAAAAGTTACGACCTCGGGGGATCTCTAGGGAGCAAAGAGTCCGAACATAAGTATCCTCTGAATCTCTTCGCAACGAAAAGGTACCGTGCAAGTCTTTTGGCCCGTCAATAGGCAGTACCCGTTTTCAAGGTACCATAGGGATGCCTCAACCAACCACACCGAGCAGGCATCCCGCTTCATAGACAGGTTGCGGACTCAAAACCACAGATACAGCAGCGGAGCCTTTACTAACCGAACCGTCGCGCTAGAGGTACCAGCTGGGGGGAGCGTTAGTTGGTGAATAGGACTATTGAGGGGCTCCAACAACTGCGAGGCCTAGGAGACGAAGCGAAATCTAGTCGTGCGAACAGCAGCTCCAGATACGGCCAGAGGGCGACCTTTGTTGGCTGGCGTCCGAGAAACCTTGATTTGCTCTGCGCTCTCCTATGGCGTGCCTTGGCAGAAGGCAAAAGAGATAGAACCGGCAAGTCCACAGTGTGCCCAGACCCCAAGGGATGACCACCAAGGAGTGACGTGCTCGTCAGCGGACGATACGAGTTTGAAGTGCCGTAGGCGGAGCAGCATGCTGGCAGCGCGGCCACTTGACAGCCTAAGTCTGCTCGATTGCGGGATCATGGCCTCCATCAGGCTCCTGAAGAAGCTTTGCTACAGACTGCGACCGGGCTCTTAAACCTCACCGAAACAGACAACCCTGCTAGACTCGCAGGAGGAGAAAAGCGAACTCTGCAGCGTCTCGAGGGCAGTGGGTGAAGCACGGGCGAGGTCACATGCCAATGTGCTCCCTCCTTTCTTCAGCAGTTCGAACCCGACCGCAGTGAACCCTCTCCGACCTAGAGCAGCAGGACGGCGCGTCGCGTTTGAGGTTCGAGCAAACCTGCGGCAGAGCCTCCAGCGCACCATCCGCGTTGAGTAGCTGGACGTGCTCCATACCGATCTTCTTGAAGTACTCCCGAGCTACCTGCGAGGAAACGAATCAAACGCACAGACACGAAGGTAAGCGCAGCCTGCCGGATTCCCGCTAACACCAGACGCCAGAAAGGGAGACGCCGAAAGAGCGCAAAGCTTGCCAAGTGTATGAAGTTTTCAATCGCTTCGCCCCCGGCAGGTCAGGTATACGTGTGCAAACGTCGCTGCTTCATAAGTTCAATGCGCACAGACTTTAACGAAGCCGAGAAACGAACTGCCGCTGAACCAAAGTGCACGATGCTGCCAGCCTTGGGGAAGCTTAGCGTGACTATACTGCTCAACAGCAAGTTTATATTGATGGCTGGATGCATGCAGAGGATTGGGCGAAGAAATCTAAGGGGAGTCGCTGCAAGGGGTACGGCAACATACATAGTGATATCCGGTGACGACTTTCAGGGGATTCTTTGCTGTCCACTGAGGCATCGCCTTCAGCTCATCGATATTGTTTATGTTCGCGAACTTTCCACCGTTGGGTACCTAAGGCAGAGCGTTGAAGCACAAATGAAACGCTGGAAAATTTCATGAACGCTGGCACTGCAGAGGAGACGTGCTCTCAGTTGCAGCACTCAAAGTATTATGCGGTGGAAAAGCCTCTCAGCACTGAAAAGGCGCTTGGCAGGTACGGGGCCTGCACGGTCTGAACACTGCAAAGGCGCTTGGCAGGTACGGGGCCTGCACGGTCTCAACACTGCAAAGACTTCTGCAAAGATTTAGCAGGGAGGGGTTGCACAGTTCGCGCGCAAGTCCCGGAAGCCGAAGAACTGAGAAGGAGAGGGCATACCCCAAGGGCCAGGTGGCAGTGTCCAAAACCAAGCTTATCATGCAGCACGATCAAGTCTGGATCTCCCTGTTTCCGCCGCAGTCATAAAACCCCGTATTCATATATCATTAACATGTGCCAATGATGTACGCATCGAACGAATATTTCGACTCAAATAAAGGGGAAATGTTGAGCGCAGTGTGCGGCTTTAGCACAGGAAATGAAACCCTACCGCACCAAACTCCACGAACATATCATTCCCCACGATACCGATATCGACGTCTCCCGCACGCAGGCGGCGCATGACGTCAGATGCGCGCTGAAACCAAACTTCTACGCCATCAAGCTGAACACGTGCGACAAAAAAGCTTTGTCAGCGCCGATAATGAAAGTCCATACTTCAATAAGGATACCAAAAACAAAATCTTCGCAGGCAAACTCTATCACAGACAAACCTAGTAAGACCTAGTTAAAAGTAAGCGAACACAAAGTACAGCACTTGAGTTATGACGATGGGCATGTGAGCGCACCGAAGGCATTTTTGCAATATACTGACGGGGATTCAATTTCCGTACTTTTAGCTGACAATCCTGAGGTGCACATTTATGTAAGTAATCTCGCATACAAGTGCTTACATCGAAAGTGAAAGTAAACGAGACAGAGGGAACGAACCGCCAACAGATCTTGCGTGTCTTCAGCCATTCTTCCTTTACTAGGAATAGCAATTCGCGTGATCGATCGCGAAAGGTCTGGGAAGAAACGCATAATATTTAATTCGTTTTTCACAGGCACCAACGGAACAGGTCCAACCGGGCACGCCGAAACGGCAAGGGAAAATATTGCACTCGCCTTGATCGGCAGCTACATCCTCAGAGACATTTCCATCGCCACCACACTGAACAGAGAGAGTATTTTTGCGGCAGCTAAACATAGTGGCAGATAGTCTACCATTGCGGGCAAACAAAGCTGGATTCCCTGTTTTGAGTTGACCACGGGGATTGGCCACCCTCCCGCCGAGGCGTTTGGCGACTCCACCCGCATGTGTTCTGGATTGCGAGTGGGGTGCAACGCGCATGTCGCATAATAAGTTGCTAATATTTGCCATTGGATGTGTAATTCAAATCTAGATCCAAAAGAAATTCGTGCTTTTCTCACCAAATGGCCGTTCTTCGCGGTGCGGACTTTGCCCCGTAAGAAACGATAATGAACGACACTTCACACTAATGAGCTTGAGGTTGGGGTTGACTTGGACGGCATCTTAGAGAGATCTTTCGTGTTTGTTTATATTCAAGGGCACACGTGCTAGATCCATTAGGCAGCTCGAGCTCTTCCGATATGAAAAGGCATATGCGGTGCGTTTATACCGGTTACGTTTCAAGCGATTGAATATGGCAATATGCTGCTGCTGTCAGTTTGTTACCTTCCATTTGCCATTACTATACCATAACCAGACGTTCATCCATATGTCATATCTACGGTCACCATTTGGCATCCTGATGTAAAACCATCCCGGAGATTGTCTCATCTCCTCAATAGGTATGACAAATGAGATGACTGGAGCACAATGACCTGGGCCCGCATTCGATTGACTTGGCAGTTCCGTAGCCCGGAGGCTCGACAGCTCAACAGCGGAAAGACGTGAGAGGCCGACCATCACCAAGTGAAGTCGCAGGTGAGTCAAACGAGAGTGTCCACATGGACATCCACACTCCTGATGAATATGACTCCACATGACATGACAATGCCATGACATGCATAACATTCGATTGACATTCGATTGATCACATACGACATGGCCGAAGAAAGCCTTTCTTCCCCACTTCCCCTTTCTTACTCCCCTTAGGCCCTTATTGGTTCCCCGTTTTCTTTCCCCTGCTCCCCCCTTTCCCCCTTTTTCCCCCCTTTCCCCTTTCCCCCTTCGCCCCCTTGCTGGAAATGACACTGTCGTGACCACCACCGTCATACTCGACTCGGCATATTCCTATAGTAGTCCTGGGTGACAATAGCTAGGATCTATGTGATAGAAACGAAGGTGATATCGGGATATATATATATATATATAAGGTATATATATATACAATCCCGTGACGGGTGCTCGGAATGTGATAGCATAAACTGGAGAGACAGACATACGGACTGTCTAAATAGAGAAGGCTAACGTGACGCGGGGGCACACGGTCACGACGGGTGACACATGCCACACACAGTGAGGGGTGACGCAAGGAGAAGCAGGCCCCCATACAGTGGGGGGGAAATCGGCTTCTCCGTGACACCACCTCACCCCGAAGGTGTGAGTGGCAATCCCAGAGCAAGCAAACCCTAAAGCCTAAACCCAATGTCACGTAATGCCAGAGTTCAAGGGACCATTGCAGCTAGCTAACAGCTCTGGCAAGATGCGGTGTCACTCTGCAAGATAATTGCGGCTAAGGTCTAGACTAGTTCACTCAACATGTCGGTTGCGATGTGGCCGCGTATTCACTAAGTGGTGGCGGCGGTCTCCTCGAAGATGTCGAGGGGCATCCAAACGACGAATCAACCAACTCCTGTGCGGTGCCAAAGCCAAAAGCTGCTGGAAGTGACGCCCCGACTGTCATTCCTATAGTTAGGGTGTATGACTGTCACCGGTCCCGGAACCCTAGACCCCGAACATATAACGGGAAGACTCGGTATTCCGTTTATCTTATCTATTCTGATTACCACACTCGTATGAATATACAGTCAAGCTGATATATTCAGCAGGTTTGGTACCACGCACGCTTAATTTTACACTGCGACTTTGGCCATGATTGGCTAAACACCGACGCTTGAGATGGGGTGAGGGACCCGCGTTAGCGAGACTTTCGGTACGGGCGGTATGGCTCGGTTACGGACGCGCGGTTGATTGGACATGATTGGGTAGCGCTGACGGCAGTTTATTTTCCGTGAAGTATCGTTGGGCTGGATTTTGTTGTTTCTGGTCTCCGGAACACCGTACGACATTGATCACGTCCTTTCGTCCCACACGACCGCGCATAATTTACGGTTTCCCTGATTATCCTCGACGACCCGCCGCAACTCGCTGGCCGTCGCCCACGCCGTTGGTCTCGCCTCACATTTTCTACCTCACCCTGTCTCTACAGTCATTTCACTATGGGTACTTCTACGAGATCTCACACCGCGGCCGCACGCCGCTCACTAGTTACAATTTTCGACGATGCCGCAGCTCGACATGCGACCACTCCAGCCACCCCTACGGTTTCGGCTACCCCAGCTGCCCAGTCAGCAGGGGCACTGTTCCTCGACGCTGTCAAACGTCTAGCGAAAGAATCCTTCGACGAGCGTGCCGCTAAACTCGTCATCAAGAAGGTGTACGACGACAAACATGGCCGTTTTGACGGTACGGAGTCGAACGTCAGCTCCGTCTTCGCCCGTCTGGTACTGGCATTACGGGACATTTTCGTCACTGAGGAGTCCGCGTTTTCTTCTCTGTTCGACCTGGAGGATGCCACGTTGCCCGTTCGCGCCGAGGCGAACAAACTGCTGTTTTCGACACTGGAATTCATCATCGCTCCGGTGTCGCCCGCAGCAGACTGGATGGAGTCTTCAGCGGAGGCACACCCGTTTGATGGGAAGCGGGTGTTGCTGGAGATCGCCAGGATGCTCCTGGATTCCGGCGGGCCCTTCCAGGGCACCGCGGACCTTCTGGCCATCAAGATCAACCAGTTCGACCCGTCGCGGGCAATCGCCGCCTTCAACGCCGCTCTCCGGTCCGCTCGACGGAAGAGCACTCTCGACGACATGGAGGTCAAGTCCCTTTTCATCAAGTCCCTCGACCCGGTCTTCTACGCCCCGGTGGTCAACCGTCTGTTGCTACACGACCAACGTGCGGCGGAGTCCCTTGCCACCATTCAGCAATGGACCCGTGAGTGCCACGCACAACACGGGCGGATTCGCACGTCCCGCCTGCTACGCGCACGTTCTCCGCCCTCACCCTGGCTGGGCAGAGCGACGACGAGGACTACAAGACCGTCTTCAGCGAGCTCCGCGACCAGCTCTACGACATGAAGAAGGAGATCAAGGCGCTCCACAGCCGTCTCGACGACACGAAGGGCTACACGCCCCGCAACGACAAGAAGAACGCCATTGGACGCGGTGGACACGGTGACGGCGTCCGCTTCGCGGCGAAGCCCCTCCCTGAGCACGGCAACTTCCCGCAGAGCTTCCGTGGGAAGTCTTCGGGTAAGGTGGCTTTCCACAAGCCCACCGGTACGTTCGTCCCGTTATGCCGGCACCCGACATGCTCCGCCACGGCGGAGAAGCATTGGCATCGCGACTGCCCGAACGGCGGGCCGCGCGGGCATGTTGGGGCACACGGTTTCAGCATTGCGGACAGCGAGAACGACATGCTCGCCGTGATGTTCCAGAACGCCGTGGACGAAGACGACGCCGTCCGTTTCGACGCCGTCTGCTGCATTGCAGACGGCAAACCTGATCTCTACGACACCGCCTCCGCGTTCTCCTTCGCTGTCGCCGAGGAGCGGGTGCCCGACACCATCGACGAGTACCTGGGGTACCGCCAGCCCGCTGACACCCATCTCGGGGTTTGCGCGGTTGGTGGTGCTACGAACATCCACAACTTCAAGATTCACGAAGAAGTCCGTGCCGACACTCTGGACGCGCCACCACCGCCGGCACCGCCCTCCGCTCCGCAGTCGGTGGTGTCCGACGAGGGGATGTACCCCATCGACGCGCTACACGCGCACGAGCCGCACGCGACCTTCACGTGGACAAGTTCGCGTTCAACTTGGACATCGCGGGGACGGAACCGACGCTTGCGATGCACCACATGGGCCCCGTCGCGCCCGTGGACTCCGTCTCCGTAGCGACAGACGACTCCGAGAATGGGGACGAGTGCGTTCCACCACCAAGACAGCCCTTGGGATGCGGCAGACCGCCGATGGGTTTCGGGTTCTCTGCCCTCACGTCCCTCGCAGTCTGCCTGTTATTTGTTGTTTGTGCAACTGCCGCGCCTTTGCGTGATTGCTCCGCGCCAGCATCTTCAGCAACAGGGCGCACCGGCGGCGGGGTCGGTGGTGCTGGTGTGCTGACGCCCACAGCCGTTCCGCCGGATCTCTACTACCAGCCGGCAGGCTGGTACGGCAGCTGGTACCGTACTACGTACGGGCGGACATGGCTCCCGGGCCCCCCGCAGCCGCCTGAGGCAGCCCCAATTATTGCTGCGCCGCCCTCACCGGGTGGTGCTCCGCCGTCGCCAGACTACGAACCACCCGCCTGGGGCGGTGGGACCGAGGATGCACTTTCTTCTTCAAATCGACACCGGGACGGGCCGATTGCACCCGGTGCAACTGCCTGCGGCGACGTCGACACATCTCCAATCACCTCAATTTGCTCTACGAATGATTTCACAGGCAGTGGTACCAGCTCTCCTGGGCGCTGTGACAGTGGCACCGGCTCTCCCGGGCACTTTCAAGGTGGCTAGAGTTACAATTGAGATTAGCCTGCCTCCAGACTGTTGTGCTGTTGGATCGGGTTGCCCCAAGATGGGCTTAGTTTAGGGCTTTAACTGTATCCGTATTCTGAACTATGCCTCACTAACTGCTAGTTTCGGGGGTTACCCTGCCAGAAAGGACAGGTTCCCCTGTAGGATGCTTATTTCCACCGAAGCTGAGTAGGTGTTTGTTTCAGTTCCGTGACCACCTAGTTTGCCAGTCACCACCCTAGGTGGTGTGCTGGAAGTGACGCCCCGATTGTCATTCCTATAGTTAGGGTGTATGACTGTCACCGGTCCCGGAACCCTAGACCCCGAACATATAACGGGAAGACTCGGTATTCCGTTTATCTTATCTATTCTGATTACCACACTCGTATGAATATACAGTCAAGCTGATATATTCAGCAAAAGCAGCCTGGCACCACCAGAGAGAATGCGTCGATGAGAAGGGGTTGGGGAGGTGGAAGGTGAAAATTACGGTAAGGGGGCGCGACTGAGCGCATTGGGAATGGCTCGAAAGGAACGATGGTGAGGGGCGAAGTGGGCGTGGCGACATCACCACACACCACTAGATGGTGAAGAGGTGGGGTGCAAGGCGAGGGCGAAGGGAGTGGAGTGACGAAGTCGAAGGAGTCAAAGCACTCGTTGTTGATGGCGAACGCGATGGACTCGAGTTTGGTGCTTGGTGTGTAAGCACCACCAAGCACCACCAGACCACAGTCGAAGGGAAGATGTTGTCGTCGAAGCAAGTCCAATGCAGACCGAACTGCAGCCATGCGCGCACGCTGGCATAGCGAGGCCATGATCTCTGCGGCCGCGAAATCTGGAAGGCGCGCCGATAGGGTTTCGAGGCGCAAAGGTAACTTCCCGAAAAATCAACCAAATCAAGCGATGGAGAAGTCAAATCGGGGTAGAATCTGACGAGGAAAACGGAGGTAATGTCAAAAACGTCGCGTACGGTAACTCGTATTCCCTCCAGAAGGGGTGCTGCTGGTCAGAAAGTTGAGTGGACGTTTGGGTTGATGGTGATAACGTAACTTCCCGTAAAATTAACGGAATCGGACGATGCAGGGGTCAAATTAGGGTAAAATTCGACGAGGAACACGGTGGTCACGTCAAAAATGCCGTAAGGTAAGTCAGTTTTCCGGCAGCAGAGGCGCTGCTGGCCAGAGCGTTGAAGGACGCCGAAGGAAGTAGCCGGCCAGGGTGAAGGAACAAGAGGGAAAGAGGGAAGTTTGGCCGAGGGAGATCGCGTAAAACCAATCACAGACGGTAGGTAACACACGAAGTGAGACAAGGAAGTTGGGATGAGGCAATTGCACTCAAACCGAAAGGAAGTAAGAGGGAAGTCGTAGAATTGACGATAAGCCAAAGCGAGTCCAGCCAAACCGAACACCACCAAGCGTGATGTGGGTCGATAACCTGATAGAAAAGGTGATATCGGTGTATATATATATACATATATAAGGTATATATATATATATATATATATATACATATATAAGGTATATATATATACAATCCAGTCAGAGAAAACACAGTGACGGGTGCTCGGAATGTGATAGCATAAACTGGAGAGACAGCCATACGGACTGTCTAAATAGAGAAGGCTAACGTGACGGGGACACGGTCACGGGTGACACATGCCACACGCAGTGAGGGGTGACGCAAGGAGAAGCAGGCCCCCATACAGTGGGGGGGAAATCGGCTTCCCCGTGACCATAGCGCTACATCATCAGATCTGATGACATAGCGCTACGGCGTAGGGCGCTATGTGTTGGACTTGCACCTTGATGAGCGCGCAGGTTCAAGTCCCGTCTGGATCTCGTCGGGAGGTTGTTGCCCGATATAATTATATTGTCTGATCAACAATATAATTATACTGGAAGCATTTCGGTGTTTCCATCATAACTCTAGAACTGCGGAGGCGGCACTGTGGAGGCGGTCGAGTGCACTCACCGACCATCGCGCTATCGGGGGCGCCAAAAATAAATATCCTGGCCGTATCGAGGGCCAGCAGCTGCCGATATGGTGCCGTGCCTCCAAAGAACTAGAGTTGTGATGGAAACACCGAAATGCTTCCAGTATGATTATATTGTTGATCAGACAATATAATTATATCGGGCAACAACCTCCCGACGAGATCCTGACGGGACTTGAACCTGCGCGCTCAAGGTGCAAGTCCAACACATAGCGCCCTACACCATAGCGCTACGTCATCAGATCTGATGGCATAGCGCTACGGCGTAGGGCGCTATGTGTCGGACTTGCACCTTGAGCGCGCAGGTTCAAGTCCCGTCTGGATCTCGTCGGGAGGTTGTTTCCCTATATAATTATATTGTCTGATCAACAATATAATTATACTGGAAGCATTTCGGTGTTTCCATCACGATGACCCAACTATCGATAGCGGGTCTATCTTATTTAATCATCACTTCAAGTTTACGTTACGTTATGATCACGGAACCCTGAAAGAGGGTTTATCCAATACTCGATATAGCCATGACCGGCTAAACGTAGACGCCTGGGATGGAGTGAGGCAGAGGGGTACGCGGCTAGGCGAGCGAGCCGCTATGCGCGGGACGGGCGATATGGCCTCGTAGGTGTTGTGATCGATTTTCGCCGACGCTGGCGGGGCTCGAGTTCGGATTTGTGTTGATTGTACTCGGTATTTTCGCGTTGACTGGATTTTCTTGATTATGGTCGTCGACATTCCCGTTTGCGTCGAGTTTCCCGTTTGCGCCGCGATCCATCAGACCACATGCGAACCGTGCCATAATTATCCCTTACCGCTGATCGGCTTTACGACGACCATGATGGAGGAAGTGATATTGCTAACCACTAGAGCTATGGCGACTAGGGCGTCCTCAATATCATAGCGGACACCGGGAGTCGAACCCCCGGCGCCCCGGTTGTATAGGTTGGAAACAACCGTCTAGACCATCTAGCGCTAGATTCCCGGTGTCCGCTATGATATTGAGGACGCCCTAGTCGCCATAGCTCTAGTGGTTAGCAATATCACTTGCTCCATCATACCACCACCTTCCATCATGCTGCATAACCATTTTCTTTTCTCTGCCTCTGCATCTCTACCTCAAACACGATTATTATGCATTGGCCGATTTAGCTGTGGCCGAGTCACCCCTGGCGGGATAAGATGCAAAATTTGGCGCAAGCCCGTTCCAATATCCTGCAATCATAGACGGCGATCCCGTAATCTAAATGGGGGCCTTCGGCCTGGATATAGCCCCCACACCTCATATTTTAGGCCTTTGGACCCAATCCCGTAATTTCCTGCAAAAACTCCATAATTTGTTGGCGCAAGCCACGCCGGGCGGCATGTTCCCTGCTAGGGAGTCAGCGAAATAGTAGACGTCAGATCCGCCAGCATGCCCTCCAGTCGCGCCATAGTCGATGAATGGACGAACCTGTTGGTCGATGGCTGTACATCAATGGAAGGTGTGTGACAGCATTAACCAGAAACGGCGCGGGCTCCGAGGAGCTCCCAGCAGAGATCAAGGGAGGACTCAGAGTGAGGCTGCGTCCCCACAATGCCTCTCGAATCAAAGAAAGCAGCCGAATCTGCTCCATTCGTCAATAGCCAGTACCCGCCAGGAACGTGCGGGACAGCTGACCCAACTCACCCATTTCCAAACAGCGGCCGTCCCTTTTAACAACTAGGTGCCAGCGCCTCACATCCTGGGAAACGAACACGAGTCCCCCGTGTTCATTTCCGGAGGATGATGATGTAACAACCATGGGACACTGGTCAAGAAAGTCGATCGTGACACGCACGTATACTGTCACAGTTGCACGGTGGCAGTTGGGTAGAATAAACTACTGTCATGACTCAACACAAACAGTTGTAAATTTACGCATAAATTATGTACGGACGAGCTCGACTCAGCGATTACAAAAATATTCTAAGATATCATGAATTACATTCGGCGCAAATGTGTCCTACGCTAGTAAGTGGGGATTAACACGTGCGCGATCTACAACCTTACATCGCATGCGTTCGCAGACCTCGCGCGACCGTAGCTTCCGTAAGGCAACAACGCGTTTCTACTCAGAAGCGAATTTTACGCTGGGATTATTGTCACTTTTTGGTAACACAAGTAATGATCACCCGAAATTCGTGTCCCGGAAATATTCTGTTTGCCCTTAGATACAATCAATGTTGAGCTTAAATCGTTTAGGACTGTACTTTGAAATAGTTTCATTTCAACTTCGAAATAATAGCCTCGAATGTTTTATTCCAGAATTGGCGACTTTTTGAGTGCGAATAATACACAAATTCTTGGCCAAGCACTAATGGCTAAACATATTGATCCGACTAGCAGGATACACTGGCGGCTTCCTTGGGCATGGAGTGCTTCTAATTCTCTCAATCCATTTTCAGTAGTGTCAACAAAGAAGTCCAAATTCGGCCTAGTACTTATCGGCAAAGAAATCAAGGGTGAGCACACACAGGCACTATAAGCTATGGTTATACTATATAGTTCGTGCATACATCTGAACCTATCTTTGCTTACTTAACTCTCCAGGCTAGTGACTCACGTAGTTATCCAATGATCAGCTCAAATATCTTCTTGTTAGGACCGAAAGGATGCATCTCTCTCCCCCGTTTCTCGATTTCCCATTCGCCTGCACCGGATGCACCCTAGCGCTAAGTTACTCCATGTCCACGGCAACTTTCCCGTATGATCGCAAGCTGCTGCTGCTTGTCATCCATGACATCTGACTTGGACGTTGAGCCGCTAAGCCACCAGTCCATGCCTCCGCACTGTAAGCCTGCGATTTCCACACCGTACACAACCCAGTATGCGCCCTCCACTCCTTGCAGTGAGTTGCATTTCCCATCTTTCCGGTACTCCCCTCACTTGTGATGGGGAGGATATTGAGTTCAACAGTGACCCAACTGCACTAATACTTGCATACACGAGATGCGCTTCCAGCAAATACGGCCTAAGACAAGCCGCCAGCTCTGGTTATCAAGTGTACTGAAGCCAGCCCCCTCTGCAAATTGTGCCAATCATATGCACAGTTGCAGCAGGGCTCAAATGACAGCATTCGGAATTCAAATGTCAATTGAATTCCGTTGTCACTGCACTTTTAATACTCCATACAGTACGCCATTTAAGGATCTAAACGCCCAAGATTCACAGGGTGAAGATCACAAAGATTTGGTACGCAGAGTTGGGTAGTCGATTCCCCGATGTCAGACTTTGGAAATCACATTCAAACTTCTAGGCAAACAGCATATTATGCAAGACTATCTTAGGGCGCAATGGCTCTGACAGGTGGAATTACGGCGCAACCCTATAACACCGCTGAAGGTCAGGAGATTGAAGGAACGCATTGCGACCCATCTGCCGGTAGGAAAATGCGTTGTGGGAGCGTTACTGCCGCTCCCATCGTTGCGTGCATTACACACCGAGCTAATCATGACTTATGCAGAGGTAGGGGGTAGGCAAGAGTGTTGAAAGCAACCAGCAAGGTGCCAACAAGGACGCATCAGGGCACACACCGAGTCCCCTGCGGGCTGCCACCCGGAATTGCCGTCATTGAGAAAACTGGTATCCCCTCCCCTGCACACACAAAAATCGAGCAAGGTATGACGCCACAAATCAAATTACTTGTGTCACCATCAAGCATGCCCGCCTGTCACGCATTGCACCTCATAAATGACAGGTGGGCGTGCTTGATGGTGGCGCAGGGGGTGAAAGGCGTGACAGGTGGGTGTGCTTGATGGTGGCGCAGGGGGATGGAATACATGACAGGTGGGCGTGCTTGATGGTGGCGCATGGGGGTGAAATGTGTGACAGGTGGGCGTGCTTGATGGTGGCGCAGGGGTGAAATACATGACAGGTAGGCGTGCTGATGGTGGCGCAGAAGGTGAAATACATGACAGGTGGGCGTGCTTGATGGTGGCACATGGGGTGGGCGTGCTTGATGGTGGCACAGGGGTGAAATGCTTGAGAGGTGGGCGTGCTTGATGGTGGCGCAGGGCGTGCAACGCGTGGCAGATGGGCATGCTTGATGGTGGCGCACGGGGGGGTGGAACGCGTGGCAGATGGGCGTGACAGGCGGGGGTGCTTGATGGTGGCGCAAGGGCTGAAAGGCGTGACAGGCGGGGGTGCTCGATGGTGGCACAGTATCTGCCACGCGTTTCACCCCCCTGTGCCATCATCAAGAGCGCTCAACCGAAACACGTAACACCCTATGCTGCATGTGTGTGGACACTGCACGTAACACAATCTGCTGCATGTGTGGGCACTGCACGTAACACACTCTGCCGCATGTGTGGGCACTGCGTAACACCCTCTACCGCATGTGTGGGCACTGCACGTAACACACTCTGCCGCATGTGTGGGCACTGCGTGTAACACCCTCTACCGCATGTGGGCACTACACATGTAACACCTCTGCCGCATGTGTGGGCACTACATGTAACACCCTCTGCCACATGTGTGGGCACTACATGTAACACCCTCTGCCGCATGTGTGGGCACTGCGCGGCGCGGCGACAGCGAGCATGGATCTGGAGGCAAAGTAGGAGCGATCCACGCGGCTCGGAGCGAGGGCGCATACCCAAGAGCCCCCTGCACAGGCAGTGGCCGGCACAGCCGATGGTCCCGCTCCCGCTCTTTTTGTCGCTTGCTGCCGCTCCATCGTCCCGTCCCATCCCATCCCCTCCCTGCTTTAGATGGTGTGGCTAACGGAGACACTCAGGCGCCTCGCAGGTTCAAACAAAGGGCTGTGTTGGGCCAGTGGGAAGCGTGCAGCGGGTGTGCAGGCGACGAAGCATGGGGCGCATATGCACGTTGACAGAAAGGCAGCTACCGTGACCAGTTGGATGCAGCATGCGCACCTCTCCATGCATCTGATGTACACGCGGCGCACCCCCATTAGCACGGCCAGAACCACGGCGAGTGCCATGAGCAGGGCGGCTTCATCCAGCCCTGCACTTCTCCCCTCCGCATCATGGTCATGGGACACCACGGTTTGCGGATCTCAGGTCCCCTCTGCGCCCCACAGATGGGAGGAGCCATGCTTGGACAGGAACTGGTCGCCATGCCATCCTGCAAGCGTGGCCGGCACACTTGCATCCCTCCTTCTCCCTCGTCCTTTCTGGGGATGGTGGGAGTGGGAGAGTGATTCCAGCTATCGGACGCACCGTCCACCAGTCCCAGCTGCTCGGCAACCCCGCTCACCTCGCCGAGCCCGAGCGTATCGATGCGGTCCTGCAACCGCACTGCTCCGCCGCCACCTCCGCCAGCCCCCAGCTTCATACCGTCTGCAGCTCATAAAAATGCGTGGGCGCAGTACATTGACACGTTTACACCACGCCAGTCGTGGACAGATGCGAAAACCAGTGGGGAGAGCACACCACCTGGCGTCCATGGGGACTGGGGGCATGCCACTTGGCAACCTCGGGTGCCGAGGGGATGCTACCTGGCGTCCTCAGGGGCCCGGGGCAAGGCACGTGGAGCACATGGATGGGTGGTTGTCCTATGTGTTGCAGGGCGGGTCTGCAGCGGGTCCAAACCTTTGCTGGAGGATTTTGAGCTTGATTCCATGGCCGGTCTATTCGGGACGCGGGCGGGCTCGCCCCTGCAGGTGGACGCGCTGCTGAAGGCCCCCACCATGCTGTGACACCGCATGGTCCGCCTGCGCCCCGCACACACCCTGGATCCTGGTGAGGGGTTCTCAGCTTTACATCTAGCCATCGGATCCTGGTGAGGGGTTCTCAGCTTACATCTAGCCATGGGATCCTGGTGAGGGGTTCTCAGTTTTACATCTAGCCAATGGATCCTGGTGAGGGGTTCTCAGCTTTACATCTAGCCATCGCTTCGAGGCCTCCAGTTAAGGATGGAAGCGCAGGGCTGACCGAATGCCTCGTGCATAGGGGGCAGCGTGCACCACATTGTATCGAGCGACCGGCCTAGCTGACTCAGCATCCAGCAGGAGCAAGTATGGTTCAAAATTATTGGCAATATAATTTCGGTTATCCGCAGGCAAATAGTTCACAGCCCCCCTGTCGGCCAGTCCACTTTGGGGGGGGCAGATGGCCTTGCCATCGGGCAGCGGTAGCTGCCGGGGCGTAAATCCGGGCTCCCGATTTACGCCTCTCGCAGATCGGTAGATCTGCGGGGCTCCGATCAGCAGCAGTGTATCCTGATCGTTAGATCTAGGGCTACTGTTCAGGCCCCGATCGGGCTGTGCAGCCCGAGCAGCATGTCAGCCGAGCTATCGGCTGTGAGAGCTCTAAACCTGACTGCAGCATCTTGGCAGTTCAGTTTTCTCACTTCACGCCCTCAGGTGCATAGCACCGTGCAGCCTTTTCTTTGGGCTTTTAGTTGCTGAAGTGAGAAAATTTCCCGCGTAAAATTTCGCAATTATGGCCGCCCTCCCCCTGATCCTGCTATGGAAGCGGTGCGCGCGGCTTACACGGCTTACACGGCACCGTACGTTGTTTTGCCGGCAGCTAACGCAGCCGCCGATTTCTGGGATTCGATCGCGACTGGTCGTATCGGCCGTGCGAAGTTTCTGGATGCGACAGCGCAGTTATTTTTACGTTTGCAGCCGGCCGGCCCGGCGGTTTCTGCTCACATTCCGCCGCCCGAGATTCCGCACTTGGCGCGGCTACAGCAGGCAGGGATTCTGGTGCCTGGCGCTGCTTTGCCGTCTGGTTTCAAGTTCCCGATTCAATGGGATGTTGGGGCTGCAACAGCGGTGTGGCGTGACATGAAGGAGGTTGCCGTGCAGCGCTGGAAGGATGTCGCGCACTTCGTGAAGTCACTGCGGGATTTCGCAGTGGCTCAAGTTCCGATCGCAGGAGGGGCAGGCATTGTTGCGGGGCCATTACTGCCAGTTGTAGCAGGGGCTCCAGACCCTGCAAATTTGCTACTTCAACAGCAGCTGGCGAAGCAACAGGCAGATCATGCAGCTGCCCTTATCGCCATTCAGGCGCAGATGGCCGCTCAGGCTGCGTCCCATGCCGCTGCGTTAGCGGCGGTTCCTGCGGCAAGCTGCGGTTCGGGTGGTGGACCCCGCTGTACGGGGCCTACTGGAGGAGGTTTCCGCCTCCACGATTTGTACCGAGAAGTGGTCACTGGAATCACTGGATGTTTTGGCGGAGGTGCTGTTGGTGCACGCTAGAAAACTCTCGGCTTTGATGTTGGCCACGGCTCCACGCGGTTTGGAGCAAACCCGCTGAAGACAGTTCGCCCCGCGGGGATGTCTCTGCAGGTTCATCTTTGCCCGGAGCTAGCGGCGGAGGATCCGGAGACGCTGGCTGGCCCGTGGGCGACCCTTGAGCTTTTGCAGGTGCGGGATTTCCTGTTGAAGAAGACGCTGAAGGAGTGGCAGCTTTTTGTGGCGCTGGTGGACCCTGCGTTTGTCACCACAGATTTTCAGGGGCTCGGGGGCGGGCCTGCAGCTGCGGGCGCTGGTGCGCGGGCGATGCCGGTGGCCGGGGGAGCAGCGGCGGGTGCTTTAGCGATGGTACCGAGAACTCCAACGAAGCCAGAGTTATACCGGCAGCGGGAGTCGGACATTGAGGCAGCGGTGCGAGGGGATCCGGTCTCCGAGGAGGCTGCCCAGTTCACAGGTGGGGGTTCTCTCGTCACCCGCCTTGCTCCTCTCATGCCGTCAGGGGGCCTTCACCAGGGGGTAGACCTTCGGGTTCGGCCTTTCCGCGGCTATGCGGAGGATGACGAGCCGCGTTGGGAGTAGGGGCTGAATGGCAAGTCCCGCTTACATCTGAACACCAAGTGCAAGTCGATCGAGGAGTGGGAGCAGGCTTTCCTGCACATCGCTATCGGCTGCCCGTCTAAGGAGCAGGGCAGGGTGTTGCTGTCCTTTCATGCTCGGTTTAAGCTGCGGGCTTCGCAGTTCGGGTTTCCCATCATGTTGGAGTTGTACGATTTCCTCATGAAGTTGATTGGGGAGGACCGCGCGGACATGTCGCAGCACCGCGTGCACACGGTTTGGCAGGAGTTCTAGCTGCAGAAGTCTCGTGATGGGACCGACATTTACACCCCATCACACCCCGTCAGTGCGGGCAATGGCTAACCCTAAGGCACCGAAGGCTGCTCGGGTGGAGGCGAGCCCCAAGCCTCCGACGACGAAACCGAAGTTTAAGGGTGACTTCTGCTGGAACTTTAACAAGCAGAAGGGCTGCGCGAAGGCAGTTTGCACCCACCCCCACGTCCGCCAGTGGGGTGGAGGCAAGCATGCCGCGCCGGCGTGCCCCGTCAAGTGATCGGACTGCCTGCCGCCCGCGATTGCTGTGGAGCGGGAGGCGAAGGTACACGGCGATGGGAGTGCCGCAGGGGCGGGAGAGGTAGGCATTGAGGTGCCAGAGGTTGACCGCGGCTGCCGCGAGATTAGTTCTTTGGCACGAGGGGCTCTGCCCGCATGCAGGAGACTGTCTCCTCGCAGGCAACCGCAGGTGAGTCCGCCGAGGCGGAGCTCACAAGACGAAGTGAAGGCCAAGGTGCAACGGCGAACATCACCGGTAAGGGACACTGATGGAGGGATTGCTGGGGCTCCTGGCCTTCTGTGGGCAGGTGGTGTACGGCCTCTCCCTGGACACCCGCTACACTCATGCCCTCCTCGCTCAGGCCATGGGGCGTTACCTTCACCTAACGGACAAGGTCGTGCAGGACCTGAAGGTGATCGTGACGGTCATCCGTCTCTACAACTGGCGCAAGGTTTGGCTGGACAGGGTAGAGATCAAGTGGGAGTGGTTTTCCTCGGATGCCTCCACGGTCAAGGGCATGGGCGCGGTGCTGGACCGTCGGTGGTTCGCGGTGCCATGAGCCTGGCTGATCTGCCAACCCCAGGAGCACTACTTCCCCTCCGCCCGGATTGCCCGGAGAGCTGGGACATCGGCTACCTGGAGCTCTTCACCGTCTTCTGGGCCATGGTGCTGTGGGGCAAGTACATCACCGGCCGGACCGTCGTCATCAGGATCGAAAACAACTGTGTCATCGGTTAGGTGGAGACGTGGTTGGGCCCGGCAGCCTACATTCCTCTCCTCCGACAGCTGTTCTTCGTGTGCGTGCAGCATGCCGTCCGCCTACGACCTGTCTACATCTCCTCCGAGGACAACATCTACTCGGACCTCCTCTCCCGTGACTGGGTGGAGTTCAGGACCATGTTCGAGACGGACAAGCAGAAGCTGGTGTGGATCGAGGACCGTGGCGACTGGATGCTTATCCCGACCCTCTGGCACCCCCTGGATGTTCAGTCCGGCCCCTTCACCGTGGACTGCTGTGTCTCGGAGAACTCGGCCAACTCCTTCTGCAGAGTGGGCTGGACCAAAGTGGACAATGCGCGGCTCATGGACTTCTCCGGCCACAACGCCTTGGGCAACTTGCCTTTCTCCGACTTCATTGACATCGTGAGGAACTTCCTCTGTTGCAAGCGGAGGGAGCAACATGGCACCTCAGCCACGTTCCTGGCGCCTTGGTGGCCCGGGAACCCGGGCTTCGAGCTGGTGGCGTCCCTTCCAGGCGTGTTCAGGATGGTGCGCCGATGGAAGCACAAGAGCGCCTTGTTCACTGCCCCCTCCCCGGAGGGCGGGAGGCGCACCTTCGGGGGGACCACGGACTGGCCAGTGACTGTGGTGCATTGCCCCCCCTGCGAGGTGTTCTGGACTGACACCGAGCTCACGGGGGTCACGATGTGAGCAGAGGAGTTCCTGGACACTCTGCGGGGCCGGACGGTCACCCTGCAGGCGGAGTGCTTCGCCCTCAACACCCAGACGTCCAGCTCTACCAGGATGAGGTGCTGGGTGTCCTTCTGCATTTCCGGCAGGGCCATGGGCTTCCTGGACAGGATGCTGCCGGCGGAGGATGATGTGCTGGCGGACTGGGTGGTGCACATGGTCACGGAGCGGGCGGTGAAGCCCGACACGGCCAAGAAGTAGACATCTGGGGTGCGGGCGCTCCATGTGAAGCTGGGATTCACGTGGGTAGTGCATGCGGTGCTGCAGGGCCGCGGGCGGAGTTGGGACACCCCGTCCAAGCAGGTGATGCCGCTGGGGTTCGTTTAGCTCCTCCTCATTGCCAAGGTGGTGAATCCCCACAGCTTCAACGAGAATGTGGTCTTTGCTGCCATGGACACGGCCTTCTTCTGCTTCTTCAGGAAGGACAATGTGTCCGTGGAGAAGGCGGAGGCGTGGAACCCACGGGGGCATCTGATGCGGTCGGACGTGACCTTCCCCGACGTCACCTCAGCGGACATCAGAGTGAGACACTCTAAGACCATCCAGGCAGGCGAGCGCTACCACCACGTGCAGATGCTCCACATCCCGGGCTCCCCCATCTGCCCGGTGGCCCCGCTGAGGCGGGTCATGGCGGGCCCGGGGCTCGGGGAGGACGGCCCCCTCTTCTGCATTGAGGACGCCAAGGGCCGCCTCAAGCCCCTCACCCACTCCTTCTTTGTGAGCACCTTCCGCAAGCTGGCGGAGCGGGCGGGCCTGGACCCGAAGGCCTACTCGGGGCACTCCTTCAGGCGGGGCGGGGCGACAGCAGCCTCTGGGCTGGCGGTGGCGGACCACCTTATCCAGGCCCACGGTGACTGGGCCTCGGACTGCTACAAGCTGTACATTGACCTCGGCCGGGAGCAGCAGCTGCTCCTCCCCTCGGCGATGGCCGAAGGCGCCGCTGCGGCCACCGCAGCACACCGAGCTGGCCGCTAGGCTTTCACGTGCGTGCTCCACCCGTGGCCCTCTCTTGCTCTAGTGTGCTTGCCGAGGGGTTGGTTGTGTTGTCTCAGTGCTACAGTGTTTCCCTAGGGAAGGGCCTAGCCGTTAGGCTAGACAGGCGACGGCGCGTTAGTGCTAGTCTGTGTTGCCCCCCTTGATTGACCCGGTCCGTAGGTGTTCATCAAGGCCTGTGTGGCCACCGTTAGGGGCCAGCCCGAGTTGGGTGTGTGGAAGCTTCGGAGATCCTTCAGAGAACCTGCTTGCAGCCTGCTAGCTAGCAGCTCCGTGGAAGCTTCCATTGTCACCACTGCAGAGAGAGAGCCACAGTTTCACCAAATGGCAATCTAGAGTGAGAAGAGACTTGTTGTGAACGGACTCGGACAGATGTGTACCAGCCTCGCTTGCCAGTAGTCAGCATGTAGCACAGAGCACCTGAGAGACTCTGAAGGGGGGTACCCCAGCTAGCTGACGGTAACAATTTAATTCTAATGAAATTGTTATCCACATCTTGCAGTCGTGTTCACTTGTGATGATTGCAGGAGACGAATAATCCAAAATTATTGGAACTATAATTTCGGTTATCCGCCTGCAATCGGATCACAGCCCCCCAGCCGGCCTGCCCACTGGGGGGAGAGATGGCCTCGCCATCTGGCAGCGCTAGCTGCCGGGGGGGGGGTGCGAACTCGGCTCCCGATTCGCGCCCCCTGCAGATCGTTAGATCTGCAGGGCCTGATCGCCAGGAGGCTCCCTGATCGTTAGATCTAGGGACCCAGGGACCCTGCTCAGGCCCGATCGGGCCGCTAGGCCCGATCAGCACACAGCCGAGGCATCGGTTGTGAGAGAGTTGCATAAACTGATTGTAACATCGTTACAGCCAGTTTTCTCACTTCACGCCCTCAGGTGCATAGCACCGTTCAGCTTTTTCTTCCCCTCCCTCCCTACCCTTGACAAGTGGCTCTGGGATTGTTGGTGGGGGTGCCGGGTGTGTGGAAGCTTCGGGCTCAGCTGGACCACTTGATTGACCCGGTCCGTAGGTGCTCATCAAGACCCGCTGAAGCAGCGGAGAACCTTCGGAGATCCTTCAGAGAACCTGCTTGCAGCCTGCTAGCTAGCAGCTCCGTGGAAGCTTCCATTGTCACCACTGCAGAGAGAGAGCCACAGTTTCACCAAATGGCAATCTAGAGTGAGAAGAGACATGTTGTGAATGGACTCGGACAGATGTGGACCAGCCTCGCTTGCCAGTAGTCAGCATGTAGCACAGAGCACCTGACAGACTCTGAAGGGGGGTACCCCAGCTAGCTGACGGTAACAATTTAATTCTAATGAAATTGTTATCCACATCT
>LGRX02014925.1:0-11963 GCA_001247695.2 Cymbomonas tetramitiformis
GACGATCTTCATAGGCGCGCCATGTAAGCGCCACACCGAGTCAAAGTAGATCCTGGCCACTACAGCCGCAGAGCTGTCCCCGAAGTTCATTGGCACGACGTGGACCATCTTCGCCAGCTTGCACGTGAAGGCCACGAAGGCGTCGTTACCTCTCTCTGATACTGGCAAGCCGGTGACGAAGTCCACTGCGACATCTTGCCATGGTCTGTTCGGGATGCTGTGAGGATTTAGCAGCCCATCCGAGTAAGTTCCCCGTGGTCTTACTGATTGGCACACTGCGCAGGATGCTACCCAGGTGCCTACGTCCTCTGCAGCACCACGCCAATAGAAACGGCGCAGCACTCTTTCCAGAGTTTTGTCTCTTCCAGTGTGACCTGAGGACAATGACTCGTGGGCATGGCGAATCACTACCTCCCGAAGCGGAGAATCCTCCCCCAGCACCAACTGATACCTTCCTGCTGCGGTTCTCCAAACTACCTCACCCACCAGCCTGAAGTCCTGTAGGCATTGATGCGGCGCTGCCTTTACTTTCTCCCGCAGTGAACGGAGTGACCCCTCTCGGGTGTACTCTGTTTTCAGCGCACGCAGGAACTTCGAGTCTGACTGCTGGGAGATCGTGTCTCTGAAGTCTGCCGCTTCACCCGTCCTTATCACAGCGGGAGTCGTCCGCGGATGTCTCACGCGTGCTGGCTGAGGTTTGGCAGGAGGGGCGTGCACTATCAATACAGGCCAGCGGAGGTCGAAAGCCTTCCCATCTGGGTTCTCGAAGAACTGATTAGGCTCGCCCTTGTCGTCGTGAGTAGGGACGACCTCCACGATCTGCATATTAGCCTTCCTGAATAGCTTGCGCCACGCGGGGAGCTTGGACTGGTGATCTGGCAGGACAAAGACCGCAGAGGTGTTCTCCGGGTCCGCCTTCCATTCTGCGATGTACTTGTTCAGAATTGCCTCCACAGTGATGTGTTTGGAGTTATACGGGGGATTGCACCAAACCCGAAGACCCCTCCATTTCTCAGAAAGGCAGTTTGTCCAAAATCGATCCGCCTGTCTGTTGCGGCCGCCAAGGTCACAACAGGCGTCCATGTCGAAGGGTCCAAACTTCTCGGCGTACTTCGAGGAGTACTCTGCACGAACACGCCAATTCTGCGAGTCCTCTGGGGGACGAGCTTGTCGCTTCTGTGGGGGAAGGATCGAGGGTGAAACTGACTGCTGGAGCGTCTTCTGAGGGTGTGGTGAGCTCACTGGCGGCTTGTCAGTGGGCGCCGCCGGTGTATCAGCTCGTGATGTAGGCGCTCGCATCTTCGGTGACACTGACTGTGGAGGCGCTGGGGTCGTAGAAGCTTTCCCAGCCCGTGACATGCCCCTCGTTATCCTTATCTGAGGTGGAGCTCGGTCAGGGGGTTCGCGTGGAGTTTCTGCCGGCTTCGCGCTTTTGGCTTCAGGCCAGTCAGGCATGTCGAAGTCGAGGCCATCTCCTTTCGCCCTTTCACAGAGCTTCGGATTAACGAGAGCGATGGTCTCCCCCAGGTCTATGGCCTGCTCCGCCACAGAGAGGGTTTCCACCACTGCTGAAAGCCAAGAATCAACCGTCTGGGCCCATTGGGGATGAGCCGCGGGTGGTGAACTGATGAAGCATTCAGACTCCAGCGATGCCAGAGGGTCCTTCGGCAGGTCAGAGGTGGGTTCGATCACTCCTGCTTCCTTCAACCCCTCTCGAACGTCCGTGTCCTTGAAGTCAGGTCTTCTGGACAAGGCGTCCGGTACCAGCAGTAGTGCCCCCTTGATGTACTCCATGCGCGGGACTCCCACCTCCACCAGATCCATGCACCAACGCGCCTGTCTGCGGCTGAGCTCTCTCCCAGGTTCCATCAGCCATTCAAGGGGGCGGTGATCGCCCTGGATGCGGAAGTTGGTGAAGATGAGGTAATGCCGCCAGGTGACGGGGGTACAGTGGTGCAGGGCGCCTAGTTCTCGCTCGCCAGTGTGGTAGTTCTGCTCAGCAGCTGAGAACTGGCGGCTCTCGTATGCTATCACGCGCAGGCCGAGACCATCTCCGTTGTCTTGCATCAGCACTCCCCCAAGGGCGATGCCACTGGCGTCCGTCTGCACCACAAAAGGTGCTGTGCCGTCTGCAGCACCCTTAATGTTGGGTAAGGCGAGAACTGGTGCTGAGGTGAGGGCTTTCTTCAGTTCCTCGAAGGCCCACTACTGCTGCATGGGACCCCACTCCCAGGGTACGTCCGATTTGGTCAGCCGGGCGAGGGGCTGAGCGATCTCGGAGAAGCAGTGAATGAATCTGCGGTAATACCCCGCCAGGCCCAAGAATTGCCTGACGTGGGTAACCGTCTCCAGCTCTGGCCAGTCTCTCACTGCAGCCACCTTGTCATGTTGGGGTCTACAGCCATCCGCGGAAATGCAGTGACCAAGGAACCGCAAGGATTTCTTCAACAGTTGACACTTGGACCTTTTGAGGAAAACGCCCTTCTCCCTGCATGTCAGGAGCAACTGCTTGACGTGTTCGTAGTGCTCTGCGGCGGTGTTGCTGAAAACGACCACGTCATCAATGAAGATCCGGACGAACGGGAGATGACCCAGAGCCCGCTGCATTCGTCGCTGGTACTGAGATGGCGAGTTCTGCAGTCCCTGTGGCATGACCAACCACTCGTATGACCCCATCTGGGTGGTGAAGGCGGTCTTCTCGACGTCTCCTGGAGCCATCGGGACTTGCCAGAAGCCATCCACCGCGTCGAATGAGGAGAAGAACTTCGCACCCTGCATCTCGTCGAACATCATCTGGATGTCTGGAAGGGGGTACTTGTCCTTCACTGTCTGGCGGTTAAGGAGCCGGTAATCGATCACCAGTCGCAGCTCCTTGGGGTTCCCTGGTTTGGGGACCATCAGGCAGGGAGCTGCATAAGGGCTGGACGAGGGTCGGATGTAGCCCTTGGACATCAAGGTCTCGACGCGCTCTCGAAGTTGGCGGAGTTCCTCTGCCGACTTCTTGTAGATGCGCTGGCAGGGCGGCCCCTTCTTGCTCAGCTCAGGGTCCAGGTTGATGTTGGCCTCATCTTGGGGATCATGTCTGAGACCATCAATGTTCGGTAGAGCAGTCGTCATCTCCTTCTTGTACTCTTCACCCCAGAAGTCCTGAAATTTGAGGGTCCACTCGGGGCCCACTTCTGCGTCTTCAGTATCTGCAGGGGGTTCGGCGTCTTCAGAGTCGATAGCCGTGGCTGCAAAGGCAGAAGTCGTATCACCATGGGACTTCTCGGCCATCATGAGCCAGGCGGGTTGTATCCCCGGGTCATCGTTGCCGCGCAGCTTCTGCGTCTCCGCGTACACCAGGTACTTCTTCAACTGGGCGGGGGTCAGGAACACCTCATCCACCAATCCCGCACAGGCCGTGCCCTTCGGAGACTTGTCTCCAGATGCTTTCCCAGGAGAACAGCCTGTGATGGTGACGCGATCTCCAATCTTACCACTGCGGGACTTCCTGAGGAAGGAGACGGAACCATTCCCTTCATAGCCCAGAGTGACAGGAGAGTGACTGCGCAACCACCTTCCGCCAAGAATAACATCCACCTGTATGCCCAGTGGTAGGATTCGAAGGGCAAGGGCGTTCTCTGTATAGGTGCCCGTAGTGGTGTGCGTGTTAAACTTGGCGTACGCGGTGGCGCCAGTGATCTTTACAGATCCATCCGCTAAGGTGACTCGCATCTCGGAGCCAGCTCGTGTCGTGAGGCCACATCGCTTGGCGCTCTGCTCCGAGATGAAGTTGTCAGAGGCCCCCGAGTCGATCAGCACCTTGACCGTGTGCCCTCTGAGGGTTGCATAGAACACCAGCAGCAGCGGTCCTTCTTCGTCATGTGCCGCTGCGAGAGTACCCTCAATGTCGGTCTTCCACTGAACTCCCCCATCCGTGCGTATGCTTTTGCACTTAAGGTTGGGGAGGAGGTTGTCCGAGGCCTCGCGGCATTCCTCCAACGTTTGCCTACACGCGGCGTAGAACTCCTCATCCAGCAAGTCAACATCTTCAGTCGGGTGGCTGACGAGGTTGTCTACACTCGCCGTCAGCAGGGTACCCGCTGAGGTGCATTCGCTCGAGGTGGGGCTGACATGAGTGGTGTCGCTGGTGGTAGGGCTCACATGGGTGGTGCTGCTGGTAGTGGGGCTCACGTGAGTGGTGCCGCTGGTGGTAGGGCTTACATGAGTAGTGCCGCTTACTGCGGGGCTCACGTGGGTAGTGCCGCTTGCTGTGGGGCTCACATGGGTAGCGACACTGTTGGTGAGACTGCTATGGGTGAGGGGATCCTCGTCATGCTGAGGGCTGCTAGTGGGGAAGTTGTGGGCGAGTTGGTGGGAGCTCTGGTGATCAGTTCTCGCCTCAGGGGTCCCAGCTGCTGCCATCTGCTGGGTGTAGCAGAGCGAATCGACTGAGGGCTCCTCCTCCATCACCTCGGGGTCTTCAGCGATGGGGTGGCTGTCGAGACGGGGCGGCGCTTCATCTGCTTCGTGCGTCCTGACGGTGGTCATCTGTTGGGTGAAGCAAAGCGAGCTGGATGTAGAGGTTTCCTCTGCCACTTCAGGCGAAGATCGTGCGCAGTCGGATGAACCTTCAAGGTTTCCTCCCGGGGTAGTCGGCGCGTTGTCATGGTGCGAAGATGTCGTCTCTGTCGTGGGCTCGACCAGCGGGGATGACGGAGGGGATGCTCCCAAGGGGCTGGGACCCAGCTTCCTCATCTTGTACTGGTGCACTGCGTGTAGACTGCACCAGGCACCAGGTAGGCCCACGTCTCCCGCTGTCCCGGGTATCGTGCCCACTTCAGTGTCCAGGGTGCAGAGAGATGCCGAGGATCTCGCTGCTGCTCTTCGCACTCCTTTTCCCACAGCCTGCTACCGGGGAAAGAGTCTGGGCTCGAAGTGGCGATCGCCTCCAGCTGCTCGGCGGGCGACAGCTCTCTCCAAGCCGCGTAGAGGTCGGAGGGGTTGGCGCTAGGGGGCTCGAGGACTTGCTGGCGGCCGTCGTGTGAGAGGAGGTGCCACAAAGATATGCGTTGATGGCCCTCCCTGCGATCTTGAGGCTCGCGGGCAATGCGTACTCTCTCCGCCAGCTGGTTGGCGCGGTTCACGTGCTCCTTTGGCGATCGACTCCCAGAGCGTATGCGGCTATGGGTGCGCTCCCACATCTTATCCACCAGGCCTTTGGCAGCCTCCGGGGATTTACGCAGAGCTCTGCGAACCTTTTGCATGGCGACCTCGAGAGGGAGGGAGTACAGATCCCTCTTCCAGTGCCACGCAGTTAGCCTCTTTCGCGGGTCTGCGAGGTTGGACTGATAGTTGGGTAATGGTAGGACAACACGCGGTTGGGGGCGAAGATCGCGGGGCTCTCCACGGTTGCTGCCCATAATGGGGGGTCTGTGCCGGGGAACTCGCCGCCCCCTCCGACCCTCGATCCTTGCCTGTGTGTAAGCAGGGCCGTCATCAAGAGGTAGTGACGGCTCGTCGAAAGGGGCGCTTTCTGCAAGGGGGTGGCTGGTCAGGTCATCCCTCGGCAGCGATGGGGCACCAGCTGAGCGGTAGGTGCGTCGCAAGCGGGTTCCAGAGGTGAAGGCCACGCTCTTGGGATGAGGTCGATGGCCCCAAGGATCTCTACGTCCTCGTGCGCGTCGGGGTTCCACTGGCTCTGACCGCTTCTCCAGGGCGGAGAGGGTCTGATCATCAGGGTATGACCTCACTTCCCCGAAGGGCAGGGTCAGGGACTGGTCGCCGGCCAGTCATTCGTCGTCCTCAACCGGGGGAAGGCCGTCACCCTCCACAAGCTCGATACCAGCGAGGGCCGCCAGGGTCTGGTAGCTCTGCTCGTCCTCACAGGTAGCAAGTGCCAAGACCTCCTCGGAGAACTCCTCTGGGACGCCGTCCACCGAGGAGATGTCCTCCTGCTGCTCGATGGCCCAGACGACGGCGGCCACGAACCCAGGAGAATTTGCCAATCGAGCAGGTGCATTGGCCCTCCACTCCTTGAGCTTGGTCTCATCCGTGCAGTTACGGACGATGTGCTCCGCAGAGCCGCAGGCGAAGCACCGGCGGACCTTCGGAGCGTCAGGGCGGGAGAGACCAGGTGGTGGTGGCAATGGGGTAACTGCCGCGGCAGCGGTGGTGGTGGGCCCATTCTCCAGCATGGCGAGTGCTGGGCGGCTCGAGGAGGGGGTACGCCTGAAGAAGGGGGTGCGAGGTGATGGGTTAGCGAAAGAAACAGTGCGAGGAGGACGGTCTTGAGTGCGCCTCTGAGCCGCCTCCGTGTCAATGTCATTCTCCACCTCCTCCTCAGCGACCTCCCGTATCTTCAACAGGGCGTTGTGGGTGCCTGGGATATCGTCAGTGGCAGCCTTCCTTTCCCACTCCTCTGGCTTGGAGACATCCAGGTGGATGGCTCTCAGGCGCCGCATCACCTTGGGTGCGTACTTCAACCCTCGGCGGTACGTGGAGAGCATGGACAGGTTGGACATCTCCACGCAATTGGGGACTCTGCCAGCCAGGAAGTTGACGGAGGCCATGCGGGTCTCCAATCGCGAAAAATACTCCGCCGCGGTCTCGCTCGACGCCTGCCTCAGTGCAATGGCCTCACCGTGTGCGTTCTCCAGGTAGGCCTGTGTTAGGGAGCACACCGCCAGATCGCTGAAGAACACGTCCAGCTCCACGTAGCGCCGGTGCCAGGCCTGGTCGGACCCGAAGGTCCCCGCCGCACGCTCCAAGAATTTCTTCTGCTGGTCCTGAAGAGTGTGCTCCTTAAAGCTCCAGAGGAGGCTCGACACGCTCGCCTGGTACGCTGATACAGACGGCGTACAGCTGGGAGTGGTCAGCGCCTCGATCACGATGGCCTCTTGGAATATCTTCCGCACCATGTTGGAGTAGTGCTCCAACTGCGCCAGAAGGCCATCCTTGTCGGCCGATTTAGTGTCGGACGCGGAGCGAGGGAATCTGGTCACACCCCTGATCAGCTTCAGCACCATCTCCTTGGTTTTGTGCTCCAGGCGGACCTCGTCCGAAGATGCTCGCAGGTTAGTGCCCTGCGGCAGTCGGATGATGCCTGGTACAAAGGGGGTGGCGCTGGGAGAGAGTACGGGGTTCGCAGCGGCGGCGGAGTGAACGGGGTTTGCGGCGACGGAGTGGGGGAAACGGGCTGGAGGTGGTGGTCCCGGGGCATGCGCGGGCGGGAGCGCAGGCGCGGGATTTGTGGGGACTGCAGTTGAGGTAGGCGGTAATGCAGGGGCTGGTGGCCCGGGATTAGGCGGTGGTGCGGGTGTTGATGATGGAGCGGGGAGTGGAAGAGGTGTATGGAGAGGCATGGGGGTGGGTGGTTGTGCGGCCACCACGCTCATGCTTCGGTACCAGTCGGAGTTGCTGACTTCAGACCATGCGGCGAGCCCGTCCTGGTCGAAGTTCTGCATCTCAGACTCCCGCGCAGTGGCAGGAATCCACTCCCACACTGGCTGTCCCATGCTCGTAGACCGCACATTGGCTGCGGCTGGGTCCCCCATAGCCATATCCATGACCTCGCGGTCGACCATGAGGACCCAGGTCTCCACACGAGGGTTGGTAAGGAGCAGCGGAGTGTGATGAAGGCGACCTCCCATGCGTGCATAGGCTGTCAATGGGGCTCCCAGCAGGTGCATGATGGTGAAGAGGATGGTGTCGCCTTGTACTCCAGCCCTGCGACGTTCGTCTCGTGGTAAAGAGACGGTCGCTGCGCCTCGCACCCCCGCTGACTGATGTACCCACAGAGATCCGCCGTCGTGAGTAATGAAGAGGGCCCGGACCTCTGGATAATGGGGGTAAGAGGGACCGGGTCCCCGATCGGGATCACCAGAAGGGTCTGGGGGTGGATCGTCAGGGGGACTTGGGGGCGAGTTCCTGGGGCTGGGGACTCTGCGCTCTGAATCAGGGTCACCACCGCCATGTACCACCGACTCCATCGATTGGCGTCGGCGAGCCACCATCATGTTTAGGGGGGCCTGAGTGGGAGGCTCAATAGGGGCTGCTCCAGCGACAGTCAGAGACTCTGGAGGGGTCTCGCTGTCTGCAGCGTCCGCCTCGAGGGGCCGATCCGCCGTCAGGGCTCCCTGTGCACTGCTCTGGGGGTCGTCTGATGGGGGGTTTTCTGCAGATACTGCTGCGCCTGACGGGGCGAGCTCTCTTGAGAGCACCGCAGAGAGGTTCAGGGCTTGCACTGCCGCAAGGACCTCCCTGCGGATATGCTCACTCCGGTTGCTCGCGTCCGAATCAGACCCGGATCTGCGAGCGGCTCTCCGCCTGCGCTCTGCCCGCGCATGTGTGCCCCGGCTCCCCCTGGACCCTGTACTGGTGCGGCTGGCGTCCGTCCCAGACTCGGGGTCGGAGTGCTCTGGCGAACGGCTCAGGCTCGGGATATGCCTGCCATGCGTTGCCGGGCCCGAGGACTCCCTCCGTGAGCGTCGACGCCTGCGGGCCTCTGGATCAGCTGTCACCGCTGGGAGGTGGCGCACCAAAAGTGAGGCCCCGCTCGGAGCGCCCTGTCGGAATCCGCCATCAGGGGGTGCTTGCAGGGGGTCTGGGAGAATTGCGGCACCAATGCTAATGAAGGGCGGCTGCAGTGAGGGGTCCGCCGCAGGGTCGTACAGCATTGAAGTAGGTACCAGCTGTTGCGGCTGTGGTTGCTGCTGCTGCTGTTGCTGCTGCTGTAACTGCTGCTGCTGGAACTGCTGCTGCCGTAGCTGCTGCTGCATTGGCTCCAACGGCTGTTGCTGCTGTGGCCACTGTTGCTGGTACGCCAGCCACTGCTGCTGCTGTTGCAGATGCTGTTGATATGGCGTGGGGTACGAACCCATGGGGTGATGAGACCCCAATGTAAATGGTACTGGGGACACTCCCCCAGAGATGGGCGCTGTCTGAGGGAGTACCCAGCTGGAGCCATTCCACACAGCTTGCGCAGGGGTGCCGTCGGGTAGAGTATATGGGCGTGGTACAGCGGTATAGGGCATGGTAGTGCCCGGGAGAGGGAAGGGGAAAGTGGAAGCGTATGCGGCGGGGGACGGAAAGGAGAGGGGTGAAAATAATGGGGGGCGTAATGGTTCTGCACTGACTCCCATGTTGGAAAGCGGCTCTGATGTGTGCTGCGACATGATACTGTTGAGCTGATCAAATCGAGAGCTGGGTGTGGCAAAAGCCACAGGTGAGCAGAGGATAGAGTCTGCCCGCCTTTTATTTACTCTTCGATGTCGCTTTCTGGGGGCGAAGGAGGAGGAGAAGGAGCGGGGCTAAGGTCTGGAGATGGGGGGACGCCGTCGATCACTTGTATTGGGAATGCACCAGGAAACGCGGGAAAGGCTGCTAGATCTTGAGTGATCGGGTAGTGGAAGTGGTAGTTCCCTTGCCGATGCCACTCGTAGTCGTGGTGCGCTGGTGGGATAGCCAGTGTGACTCTGTCCAGGCGTTCAGTCGCTGTCCTCCGCTTCGTCGTCAGAGGAAGAAGGGGAAGGAGGGCCGCTCTGCCAGAAAGCGCCTGCTGGTGGGTAGGTAGGATCCGGAGGAAATACCCACTTCAGAGGTCCCTGCTTCCACCACGCTCTTCTGTATTCTTGTGGAGGAACTGCCATACACCAGCGAACTCAAAATTTCGCCAGGGCTCCGCGACACGATTTTTGAGTGCCTAGGTGCGCGGGCAAGAGTCAAGCAACTGCGAAAGGAGGTGTGTCAGGTCCAATACAGGGGTCCAGTAAGGCTCCAGACGATATTTGTGCTCCGTAGGTCCCAAAATGCTCCAGTCAAGGTACTGCTGGAGGATACCAGAAGGTGCTAGAGAACTGCCAGAAACGTCCAGAGGCTGCTGAAAGCGCTATTTGGAGGGGCTTTCCCCACTGCCGATGGCCGTGAGGGCGGTATCAGGGGGTTCTAGGCTGTTCTATGGGGTCTAAGGAAGGGGCTTTTGGTGGTGGGGACTACTGGGAGAGGTTTTGGGGTAGGCTGGAAACTGGCTAAAACGGCTATTTTGGGCTGTTTTTGGCTGTTTTTCGCCTTTTTAAGGCTCTGGGAGGTGGGCTATAAGGTTTTTCTGGCTACTATAAACCGGGGAAACCCTTTGGGGTGCTCTCTGACGGTTGTTTGTAGCCTGGGGCAGACTTGGAACTTAAGATCGGAAAACCAATCTTGACCAACAAGAGCCTGGTTGGGCCCCCAGTGTTAAGGGGACGTTATGCTGATGTTTGGTGACTTTTGGGAGCAGTATACGGGTTCCTTCTTTGAAAAAAAATGGTATTTCTGACGTAAAAGTTGCGCAAAGTTTCCCAAAAGTACGGCTCTCCCCCTTCAGTATAACGGAAGTTACAGTGTGGCCGTGGCTGAACGCGCGGAGGTGTTCAGATAACGCTTATTGATACCAATTGTGCCTGGGGCACTACGACAGATGCTCGGAAATATGTTTTTGATTGAACGTGCAAAGGTACACAATTCGGATTTTATAATATACTGGATCAGGGCCAGATTGAGGTACAAACGATAATTCGGTTCCGAGTTCTGAAGGCTAAACACTTCTCAAGTGCTCCACTTATTCACTCGTCACTCAGGTTGCAGGGTCAACCACTCGACAGCCGATGTCACACTTCGGCTCAACGTTCAATTCCCGATCCGATCTCATTTCTAATTCCGATTCGTCATTCTCGATTCAGATGCTATGTCGACAGACTGACACGATGACTGCCCCACAGTACTGTCATACTACTGTACTGTCATACTGTGTCATAGTGTCATAGTGTCATAGTGTCATACTGTCCCTGACATCTGATATTCGATTTCATTGTCTTTTCAACCCCGATGCGAATCTGACCATTCTTCGAGGGTCTGACTGAGTGCCACGATGACACCCCCCACAGTACTGTCATACTACTATAGTGTCATAGTGTCATAATGTCGTACTGTCATACCCCGGACATCTGGTACTCATTCTCATCGTGATTTCAAGCCCATTTTCACTGTCATCGTGCCAATCCCAGATTACTCCCGATGACACACATACAGACGCATAGGCATATCGGCTCACGCTGTGCCTCCGGGCACACAATATCCAAAATTGCCCGCCGCAGGCGCGAAATTTTAATTTTAAGTATGGTGATATCGTAAAAATCGCATAATTTTGCATAAATTTTGGTATTTTCATATCAAACGTCACGGCCCGCATCCATATATTCCATCGGCCCGCATGCGGCCCGGAGTGGTGAGCTACGGCCCCGGGCCGGCCCGCCACGGTAAGCAATATACCACGCCCCGAACATGTAACGGGAAGACTGGAAGTATTCTCACCGGTGATCTATTCTGATTATCTGGCTCTCACCAGATACGGTAATCACTCACCAATAAGAAATATTAGCAATAAGAAACCGGCCCGACGTTTGGGGGGGAGGAGGGTCTGGCTTGACGAAATTTGCTGGCTAGCTTTAATTTCTTAAGAAATTTGCCAAAATAAGAAATCAAGGGGCTGGTTGGCTTGAATCATAGTGAAAAATGGTTAAGAAATTTTGGCTGGATTATTTGGTGGGTTTACTTGATTTAACAAGGATTTTGATGCTTATACACAATTTATCTCAATAAAAATATCATACACACTGTTGAAGTTTTTCGAACGGAGGTGCAAACGTTGGCTGGTCGGCGAAAAGTGACTTATCAACTATCACATGTCTGCTCACGGCTTTCAGGATCCATACTAAAATTTTACCACTGTATGTGGCCGTCGCTGAGTGCCAATTTCATGATAGCTGGCTGCCTCCTCCTTAAGCAATAAGAATAAGAAATTGGCTGGCTGAGCTACGAAATCGGGATTTCTTATTCTTAGCAATTTCATAGGTCGCTGGCGCTGGCGGGGGGGTCACAACTTGACGAAATTCGCTGGCTGACCCCATATTTAGGACTTTCTTATTGGTGAGTGATTACTGTAT
>LGRX02014925.1:12135-24508 GCA_001247695.2 Cymbomonas tetramitiformis
ATTCAGCAGGTTTGGTCCCACGCACTCTTAATTTTACACTGCGACTTTGGCCATGATTGGCTAAGCACCGACGCTTGAGATGGGGTGAGGAACCCGCGTTAGAGAGGTTTTCGGTATGGGCGGTATGGCTCAGTTACGGACGCGCGGTTGATTGGACAATTGGGGCGCGCGTTATGGCAGCTTAATTTTCCGTGCAGTATCGTTGGGTTGGATTTTGTTGTTTATGGTCACTAGTATACCGTCCGGCATCGATCACGTCCTTTCGTCCCACACGACCGCGTATTATTTGCTGTTTCCCCGGATTATCCTCGACGACCCGCCACAACTCGCAAGCCGTCGCCCACACCGTTAGCCTCACCTAGCATTATTCACCTCACCCTGTCTCTATAGTCATTTCATCATGGGCACTTCTACGAGATCACACACTGCGGCCGCACGCCGCTCACTAGTTACCATTTTCGACGATGCCGCAGCCAGACATGCAACCACACCAGCCACTCCTACGGTTGCGACTGCACCGTCGGCTGCCCAATCAGCGGGAGCGATGTTCCTCGACGAGGTCAGACGTCTGGCGAAGGAGCCCTTCGACGAGCGGGCCGCCAAGCTCGTCATCAAGAAGGTTTACGGCGACAAACATGGGCGTTTTCACGGTACCGAGTCGAGCGTCGGCTCCGTCTTCGCCCGTCTGGTCCTGGCGCTACGGGACATTTTCGTCACTGAGGAGGACGCGTTTTCTTCCCTCGGTTCGACCTGGAGGATGCCACCCTGCCCGTCCGCGCTGAGGCAAACAAGCTGTTGATTTCGACATTGGAGTACATCATCGCCCGCGGCAGACTGGATGGAGTCTTCGGCGGAGACGCGCCCGTTTGATGGGAAACGGGTGTTGCTGGAGATCGCCAGGATGCTTCTGGATTCCGGCGGACCCTTTCAGGGCACCGCAGACCTTCTGGCCATCAAGATCACCCAGTCCGACCCGTCGCGGACTATCGCCGCCTTCAACGCCGCTCTCCGGTCCGCTCGACGGAAGAGCACCCTCGACGACATGGAGGTCAAGTCCCTGTACATCAAGTCCCTCGACCCGGTTTTCTATGCCCCGGTTGTCAACCGCCTTTTGCTGCACGACCAACGTGCGGCGGAGTCCCTTGCCACCATCCAGCAATGGACCCGTGAGTGCTACGCACAAAACGGGACGGACTCCCACGTCCCGCCTGCTGCGCGCACGTTCTCCGCCCTCACCCTGACTGGACAGAGCGACGACGAGGACTTCAAGACCATCTTCAGCGAGCTCCGCGACCAGCTCTTCGACATGAAGAAGGAGATCAAGGCCCTTCACAACCGTGTCGACGACACCAAGGGCTTCACGACCCGCAACGACAAGAAGAACGCCATCGAACGAGGTGGACATGGTGACGGAGTCCGCTTCGCAGCGAAGCCTCTTCCCGAGCACGGCAACTTCCCGCAGACCTTCCGTGGGAAGCCTTCGGGGAAGGTGGCTTTCCACAAACCCACCGGTACGTTCGTTCCTCTGTGCGGGAACCCGACATGCTCCGCTACGGCGGAGAAACATTGGCATCGGGACTGCCCGAACGGCGGGCCACGCGGACATGTTGGCGCACACGGCTTCAGCGTTGCGGACAGCGAGAACGACGTCTTCGCCACGCTGTTCCAGAACGCCATCCATGGACAACAACGACGCCGCTCGTTTCGACGCCGTCTGCTACATTGCAGACGGCAAGCCGGAGCTCTACGACACCGTCTCCGCCTTCTCCTTCGCTGTCGCCGAGGAGCAGGTGCCCGACACCATCGACGAGTATCTGGAGTGCTGCCAGCCCGCTGACATCCGCTTCGGGGTCCGACCGCAGGGGGCAGTGCGCGGTTGGTGGTTCTGTGAACATCGGCAACTTTGAGGTCCATGGCAAGGTCCATGCCGACGCTCTGGTCGTACCACCGCCGCCAGCGCCGCCCTCCGCTCCGCAGTCGGCGGTGTCCGACGAGGAGTTGTACCCCGTCAGCGCGTTGCACGCGCACCGGAGCCGCACATGTCCTTCATGGACAAGTTCACGGTCAACTTGGGCCTCACGGGACCGGAGCCGACCCTTGCGATGCACAGCATGGGGACCGTTGCGCCCGTGGACTCGGTTTCAGTGGCAGCGGACGGCTCCAGGATTGACGACGGGGGTCTTCCGCCAGCACCACGGCAGGCCTTGGGGTGCGGCAGACCACCGATGGGTTTTGGGTTCTCCGCCCTCACATCTCTCGCAGTCTGCGTGCTGTTCGTTGTTTGTGCGACTGCCATGCCTTCCCAAGGTCACTCCGCGCAAGCATCATCAGCGACACCGGAGCACACCGGCGACGAGGTCGGTGGTGCTGGTGTGCTGACGCCCACAGCCGTCCCGCCGGCGCTCTATTGGCGACCGGAGGGGTGGTCCCCCAACGACCATGGGAGACCAGTTATCTCGGCACCCTTTGGACGTGGTACCCGGGTCCCTCGCAGCCGCCCGAAGCGGCTCCGATCGTTACCGTGCCGCCCTCGCCGGGTGGTGCTCCACCGTCGCCGATCTATGTGCCACCCGCCTGGGCCGAGTTGGACAGGGATGCACCTTCTTCGTCAATCGAGCACAGGACCCGGCTGGTTGCGCCCGGTGCAACTGACTACCGAGGAACATCGGCACTTTATCAACTCTCTCATTTTGCTCTACGCATGATTTGTCAAACAGTGGTACCAGCTCTCATGGGCGCTGTAACAGTGGCACCGGCTCTCCTGGGCACTCTCGACGTGGCTAGAGCTGAAAGGATTGGATTAGCCTGCCCCCAGTTTGAGATGCTGTTGGTTCAGGTTGCCCCAAGATGGGCTTGATTTAGGGTTTTAACTGTATCTGTATTCTGCAGTATGCCTCACTGACTGCTAGTTTTAGGAGTTACCCTGCCAGAAAGGACAGGTTCTCCTGTAGGATGCTTATTTCCACCGAAGCTGAGTAGGTGTTAGTTTCAGTTCCGTGGCCACCTGGTTTGCCAGTCACCACCCTAGGTGGTGTGCTGAAAGTGACGCCCCGACTGTCATTCCTATAGTTAGGGTGTATGACTGTCACAGGCCCCGGAACCCTAGACCCCGAACATATAACGGGAAGACTGAGTATTCTCACCGGCGATCTATTCTGATTATCTGTCTCACCGAATATACAGTCCAGCTGATATATTCAGCAACTGCCACCGAACCGCAGGATGCGTTGGGTGGTGTAGCTACAAAAATCTGAGGGCGCTGTGTGGTGATGCAACCTTGTGCAGGCTGGAACGCTTGGTTCTGAGTGAGGATGGTGGAAGATTTCTTCAGAATTTTCCGGATTCTCCTATAAGGGAGCGAAGGAAATCCGGGAATTTTCAGAGGATTTTCTTGGGCAATTCTAAAAGAGCTACAAAAATGCATCGAAGCTACAAAATGCCAGGGGGGTAGCTACAAAATGGAGATGCTATCCTTGAAAGTCACAAACACGAGATAGGCACACTTAAACCGCAGACCCGTTCCGTTTGAGTTTCAGAAAAGAGCACGGGAACTAGCAGAGGCAAAACCTTTTTCGGTCACTGCGTCCACCAGGACGGAAAGATAATCAACTAGTTCATTTGAATTAAGGTGTGCGTTAGCAGATGTAGACGCGACCCATCGCCCTGCATAAACTAAACACACAAGGACTCAATTATGCACTAATAACAACTCATGGATATGGAACAACGCACAACTATTTCTTCTCATGCTTTAATACCATGAAGTAATCATAATCCGATGGTATATGGGGTCCGTTCCGGTAATATCTTAAGCTTTTATGGAATTCTCGCATAATTTACCTACCTATACACGGTCAGCCCCTTGGGTTTATGTTGCAAATACTCCCTTAATAACACTTAAAAGGCGACATTTGGTACTGTATTGCTGATATTCATATTTCATATTCACTTGAAATGGCATACCTTCCGTGTTGTTGATCCATTTTGGCCCATTTTGAAATATGTCTGAGATGGGTGCTAGGCTTACTTGTGTACACGTGTTCAAGCAATTATCATTAAGTTCTACTATGCGTATTGTTGCACGTTAACAACATAGATTTGCTGATATTCATATTGTGGTTACCATATCGCCTTTGAAGTGTTAAGGCTTGAGACGAAATAGGCTAAAAACGGCGATTTCCCCCACAATTTCAAGCTAACAAGGATTATTATGGTTCGTAAAACCCGACGTTCTGGAAAACTGTCGAAACAAGGCCTGGCGATGTACAGCACTTCGAAACTGCATGTAAGCATTCCCCTTAACCCTTCCAACGCCACCAAAATATGCCTAAATAGGTTAAAAACGGCGTTTTGTTAATATTAACAATTTCAAGGTGAAAACGATTTTTTCCCAAATCCCCGAACCTGGCGTTCTTGAAAACTGTTCCAACGAGGTCTGACAATCTTCAAAACTTCAAAAACGTGTCGCATTGGATGTCTTCACAGACATACATCACACAATATCCTCGACTTACGTGAACAAATCTCATGGATCGAATCAAATTATCCGTAATACATGCACCAAAACATTCCACAAACATCCGGCGTACCCATGATCTGGAGCAGTAATTTCCGGAGGTAGCAGGTGTGCTATGTCGTCAACTCTTACCGTTGCCATCAGTAATCAAAGTCATTTGGTTTCGCACACACGATTGAGGCACAATTTGCTATACAAAATTGCCAACTATCACCTCTCCATATATCATCCGATTCAATGGACGGCTATTTGTAAATTCCTTGTCCCATGAATGACCTGGCCTGAATTACACTTTTAAGGTGTCTGACATTGACCCAATTCTATTCATGCCGTTGGAGCTGTTCTCACCCGAACCATACTTTGAAGGAACAGCGCTGTACGTGCCCGTATGTGGACCCTTAACGCGATATGATACTGGCTCTAAATTTGACTCCTTACTACTCGTCAATGGCACAGTAGATGCGTCACTCCTGTAAGAGGAGTACCCCGTACTCTTTGCCCCTACACTTGTGGGAATTTGCCCAATCCGGCTTGCCTCAGGAGCGGTGAAAGGCCTCGAGCTCGAAGAGGGAGTCGGGCCACCCACAGTCGGGGTGCCAGCTGCAGAGCGTGCTTGTAAGGGAAGAGGATTAATGCTAGGTCGGAACGAGTAGCGGGACCCACTTCCCATAGTTCCCAGCTGAGCTTCATTGACCTGGAACAGCACAATACCATGAGTAGGCCTCTCCTGAAGTTTAGTGTAGGAAAGCAGGGAACAAGACTAACTCAGCTCACCTGCTGGTTTAACCACTGAATCATTTGCTGATTAGACTGCAGCAAAGCTTGGCTCTCTTCGAGCTTCTTCTTCTGATCCTCCACGCGGGTCTTCAGGTTCACATTCTCTTCCTGCAGACTGTCGGCGTCCAGGCGCTTGGAACCCAACTGCAAGTGAAGCCCAAACACCCCTTTGGTAGGAGCAGCAAGGAAGGTGGAGCCCAGCTCAAGAGGTGGCACCGGCGGGAAGCTTGAGAGTGCCAGGGAACAGAAGTGCGCGTGATGCAGGGCCCTTGTGGAACCTGCGGATGGGATCTTCCATAAGGAAGTTGTGACCGCCCATGGGCGCACCTCCCGGGTAAGCTTGTCAACAGTGGACTGGCGCTCGTTTGAGAGATTCTCTTGTTGTGCTATCACTGCCGCCTTCAACTTTGACTTGGCCTTGGCAGAACGCAACTCGCTCTGCAACAGACAAAACGACGGAGGGGATGATAAAGGTGAAAAGTCGTCACTGCTGGCACTAGGAGCTCAGGCAAGCCTGGCCACTTGAACAGTTGGGCAAGAGCTTGAGGCGCGGGTGTTGTTCTCAGGGCCTCCGAGAGCTCTCACCTGAAGGCGCTCGATGATCTGGTTTCCCTTCTTCACTTCGGAGCTGACCGCCGTGACGCGCTCCTCCGCTCTGTTGGAAGCGCTGCGGGTTTCTTGCCAGGATTGCTCCAATGCAGCCTGGCGAGCAAGGTAACCGACACGGCCTGTTGTAAGTGGATTTGCTTTCCTTATGCTGTTCAGGGTTCCTGATATGCTCATCGCCCGAAGGGTCCTCGCGATGCCGAGCGCTCCAGCAACGCACCTTGTGTTTCTCAGCCGCCTCCAGTTGCTGTCGCAGTGTCTTAAGCAACTCGTCCTTATCTGTCACCTGCAAGGGATGTCCACCTCGCCTTCAGTACTGGCTGCGGCGAACTGCTTAATGACATTGGACCGCTGGTTCACCGAGCCGTCAGGGCTCGAGCAACAACGGATGCTCCTACTTGCTCCACGAAGTATCTGCTTGCTGGGTGAGGCCTGGGAGACTAAGCTTCGTTCGTCGTACCCTTGAGATCCGCAAGCCAGAGCTGCATCAACAGCGTGCACGAAGGGCCGTGAGGTAACTTCGCACCTGTTGCTTCAACCCACTCAGCTCAATTTGGTGTTGCGTTAGGCCCTTGTCACGTTCGTGAACGTCACTGTCCATGCGCAGGTTATCCTTTCTCAGGCGCTCCAATTCCTCTTTTGCTGCTGAAAGCTCGCCGTTTGCTGTGCCCAGCTTGGCACTAAGTTCAGACACTTTGCTATCCAACGTGTATTTCTGGTCCATAAGCGTGCGCACCTGCCGCCCTCCGCGCCAAGTTACCCACAGCGTCTGGAAAGGGTTCAAAATCAATGACAGCTGGAACAAGGTGCAGGTTCATCACCGATGGTGAATAGGGGTGGTAAGCCATCGCCTCGTTAAAGACTCGCGCCGATCGGAATAAAGCGTGCGAGGGTGCAGAGTTCATAGTTGTAAGATCTCTGTGGTGATGCAAAGAAAGAGGAGAGTTACTTGAAGGTCCAGCTCCGCATTGCGCTGCTCCAAGGCTGTCGCATGATCCTTGTGACGATTTTCGGACGCCAGTCTTTCGCTTTCATATCGCTGAGACGTTTCTTCAAGTTCCTCCAATGCCTGAAGTAAGCAAAGAGGCCAACAGTTTGATTCTCGAAGAAATATTTTCTTAACCCGTGATGAAACATATGTTCACCCAACCACCGACAACGTGGGTGGAAGTTGATGGTCAGGGGATACAAGTTGAAGCCTCGCGCTCGTAGGCTAACCTGCCCCGCCTGTGAGCTCAATACGCAACGATGACAGTTGACCGAAAACGGACGCATGGGACCAAAAGCAGCCGAGGATACTGGAAAGTGCTATGAATATTTTGACAAACCGTCACCTTCTTCTTGGCATCGTTCAGTAACGCTGCCTGAGAATTGCGCATGTCCCCCACGACTCGCGAGTTTGCTTCACGTTGGTCTGCCAAGGCTTCAGACAGCTGCTCTTCATTTAGTTTTGTCACAGCGAGTTCCTCTTTGGTACTTCCAAGGTTGGTCCGTAGGCTTTCACGTTCTGCCTTCACCTCAAATAGCCGGGCTGCCAAGTACTGTGGAGCAGGCCAGCAGATGCGCCCAGCGTAAGAAGCTAAGGTAGAGAGGTCGAAAATCAACCTGCACAAACTGCAGTAGCTCACTCCGATGGGTCCACAAACCTGTTTGATAGATACATCGTTGCCTGGACGAAACTGCAACGCAATATGTGTCAGGTGCTTGAACTGGTTGACCTCCAGAATACTAAATACGGACTGGCCTGCGTCGATGCGGAGAACAGCCCGAAACCTGAAAGAAACAAATGATCGGTTACAACGTGCAAGTTCCAGTTATGAAAGGGTAAAGACACGTTGCAGCCAACGGAACAGCTTGCCCTACTTTGGGCTCTCTTCATCGTAAGCGTCTCGGCAGGAATCGAGCAGGCCAATCAGCTCCGACGGAAACGTGGCAAAATCCACAAGTATGGACTGCTCAACCTGTTTCACACAGACGGGATCCCGTGAAAGTTGCAACCATAAGCCAAAACCTGACCTACGTCTACATGGTATCACTGTTCTGAAACTCACCTTCAGATTCTGAAAGTCTTCCTCACCAACCTCGAGCGTGTGTAGAAAGAAGGGGTCTTCTTCACTAGTTATTTGCACTTTCAGATTCTGCGAGCAACCCGCTTAACAAGGTATCAACTTGGTTTACCAGCTCTATCCGAACAGCTCGGAACATCAGGAAATGGCAAACTGCAACAGCATATCGACTTCTGGGTGTCTGACCTTGGTGTGGTGCTCCTGTTTATTCACACCCAAGCTTATTCTGACAACCAGCTCCTCATTAACTTCCTCTCGATCAGCACGCTGGGTTTTCACGAAGACGGAGTTTTCATACAAAGTCGAAGCAGGTTCTGGTTGGAAACTACGCCAAGGATTGTCCCCAGGACTACCGGCGAGGCCGTCGAAGGCAAGTGAAGTTGAGAGAGTCATACTGAAGCAGCCTTCGTGACTCGAAGTTCAGAAGGGGGCGTGGTTGACACGTGCAACAACCTGCATGTGTTTACATACCGGCTCACGAACACAACACACACTGATAATGAAGCCTAACGCAAGAAGCGGCCCTCAAAGCAAGAGGAAAGCATATATTCTAAATATTCCTAGTCATACAGGAACAGCATGAAGGTTGAGGTTTTGCGATGAAGAATATTCTTTAGTCCTCAGAAACCGCAATACTTCGCACCGCGTTCTATAAAATATGACTACGGATTGGTGCTGATAACGATACGAACGCAGAATGATTGAGGCTCCATTCAGTATGCGTTCAAACAACTGAACATTCTCAGATCCTGTTTACTTTTACCCTGGGTGCTACGATGGCAGTTTCGAACTCAAAACTCGAAGAACTGCATGATTCTTTTGGCAGACTCCCTATCGACTTCAGTCGAAGTAAATGTGAGCAGATATAGTAGCAGTAGTAAACTAGAGCGTCTGATTTCGAAGTGAATTCTTGTTGAAAGGTACTACCCACGTTTGAACAAGCCAATGCGGAATATATATATGAAAGTAAGCAACTTGCAACCTGGCGCGGTAACTCTTATGTGCTCGACTGGTGCCGCAGTCAAATATGAAAAAAAACGTCGAGGCGCTAGGAACACCATATCAAATTCAGATATTCACTTTTCCACTGGTTACCTTTCGAGTATGTGCGCCGCACAAGAGCGAAAGCGCTACCGAAGAAGTAAGCTACTTGAGCTGGTTCTGTATGCGCTCCTGAACCAAACTCTGTTCACTCTCGCGGGTCGATTTGACGTGCCCAGATAAGTTCTTGAACAACAATAATAACAATATTTCAAGATGTCTTTAATGATCTTGGACCTATCCGCACGAACGAATGTAGCTTACGTGTCTGAGAGAAGTGCTTTACTGTGCATCCGGAAGTAAAATACGCAGTTCAAAATGCTGTGCACCTGGGAAGTTAGAACGTCTAAATCCCGCTGGGTCACTGAAGAACGACGTGGGGGTTTCTGATTATGCTCATGTAAAGAGAGAGCGAACGAGCATTTTAGGGTTATCCCTCTTCGACCAGTCCAAGAAATTCTGCGGGGGGACTTCTTGGACGAGAAACCTTTTAACACCCGAATCTTGTTCTTTCCGTTTGCCCGTTTGGCCTTCGTCTGCGTTTCAAACAACGAAGCTCAACGTCTGAGCCAAAACATTCAAATTATGGTGTATTTAGTATGACATGTCATAGTTGATAGTAAAGAGACGATTCGATGCGCGATCTTCTGACTCCATCTCCATCCTATGTCCGCAACTCCGCATTAAAAAAGTGAAGCCATGCTCGGAAAATTATCTAACCCCCCTAAAAACTAACGGGATGGGGGGGGATACGGGGATACCTTCACCGCTCCATCACCGCTGCGGTCTGGAGCATGGCTTCAATTTCGATGTGCTGAGTTTCCCACATAGGGTACTCCATCACCGCTGGTCACGACAAGACGGAAAGCCTCTCGCACGAAGGATAGATCCGGAATCACTTCGCCTGTACCAACGTTACGTAGCTGGGAGCCGATTTTCAGCTGCAGAAAGGAAAGATGGTGCTTTCATATATTGTGAAGTCGCTTCAGGGAAAAGGTTTCCAGGCTCCGTCACGAAATAGATTGTACGTGGGTATTGCAGTACTTTGGAGCGCGCAAGTTGCCTACTTCGGATACAAATTCGCTAGCTTGGACGAGGAGTCCTCTGTCACGATCAGCGTTAATAGTGGGTTCTGACGTTTGACTGAAGTTTGAGTAGTATTCCGGCAACGTTTATTCACTTGCAATACGTGCACTGCCCAAGTCGCGACGCGCACCGTCGTGTTGTCGCGGTCCCCTTACGATTGCGCTGATATCCCTTGCTTCCTTTTGTCTGTTGATGGCTCCAGGTTCTATTTTCATGAGTGCGTCAACACAAGGGTTGATTCTGAGGTTGTTGACTCATCAGGTGGCAAAAGCGATACCTCTTCGAAATGATAGATTCGGTGAGGTGTCGCGCCTCCTTTTTCTACTCCACAAAATATGCTTTTGCAGTTCCAAAATACCCTTTTTTCAGTTCCGCCCAAAATTACGAGTTGAGTCGAGCTAAGTCCTTGAAATACTTCGTAGCAAGGTCCCGTGAATTCTTTTCTCCGGCTGAAGGGTGGAATCTGCGCTTTGGCCATGCCAACTCCAACGAGGTCTTGGGAGGTACACAGGTAATAACGACTATAAATATGACTACGCCAAGCCAGTGTTCCGAAGTTCCTGTTGTTGACGCCATGGATCTCTCTCCAGCAGAATTCAAAGAGCGTTTTATGCTTGCGAATCGTCCAGTGCTACTTAAAGGTCGTCCTTCTCTAATCCGTGCTCTTTATCCGCACACCTTTGTGGTTTTTGTCGAGTTGCATGCAGTCTTCGCATGCATTCGACCAAACAGTGTATTTCGTCATTGATCCTGGTGGCTGACGAGCTTACGCGTTCCAGGTTTGACAACCCGGTGGCAAGCCATCCGCGACTGGGTCACCGACCAAGGTAACCGTTGTGCATTTTGACAGCGCTCGTCCCTCCCTGTGCGCTGATGCCTCTACCGATGAAAACCAAGTAAAACGCAACTCAGTTCTGTCACGTCGCAGTTCGCGTTGTGCGAGGACCGATTTCCGTCTGTATCGCCTTCGCCTTTTTTGAGAAAGCAAAACTTGGCCGAGTGAAGGTCATCCTCATGAGGCGCCTCACCGGCTGTCTGCTGAGAACGCTGCAGCTTTTGCCGCACCTCTGCTGCTGCTGGCAGGCGTCGCAAGTTGTCGTCGCAGTGCAGGTTCCTGAAGTTGTCACGGGAGGGCTCTGACGGTTGACTCAGGCTCTCCCGACCTCCCTTTTCTCCGTCAGCGCTTCGGGCAGTCGGTCGTTCCCGTGACGGACTGCAAGCGCACGAACCGCAAGTTGGAGATGACCCTGAATGAATACTTGACGTGGTGGGAGGCGCATCACACCAACACACCTGCTGACGAGAGTCTCCCCGCTACCGATACGCCCGCCTTGCTATATCTCAAAGACTGGAACTTCACCCAGGAGTTCCCGGAGTATGAAGCCTACACCACTCCCGAGCATTTCTCGCCCGACTGGCTCAATGCCTATTGGGATAGACCAGGTGCGGGAGAGACTGAAGGCGAGGACGACGAGCAATGCAGCGGAAACCATCGCTTCGTTTACATGGGACCTGCGGGTACCTGGACCCCCCTGCACGCGGACGTGCTTCGCTCGCACAGCTGGTCAGCCAACATTTGTGGGAAGAAACGTTGGATCTTATTCCCGCCTCCGCAAGAGGCGCTGCTCAAGGCAACGCCACTCACTCGCCCCCAGTTGTTTCCCTCGACTCGAAACTAGATCTCAACATACGCGGCTCCAAGAACCAACTTGCCTGTAGGCTCTAACCATCTTCGTCACTTGAGCTTGCTGGGGCTCCAAAGAAGGTGTTGCAAAGCTTTCTTCAGGCTTGGGCCACCATATTCGACTTTACACGTTGCTCGCCTGCGCACGGGGCTGAGAGGGGCGCTCGCCCTCGCAGGGGGCTGATGGGCGCTTTCCGGTGGACGTGTACGAGGCCATGGCGGAGCCCTCGCGCTTTCCGCAGCTGTCGAAGGCCTCGCCGGTGGAAGTGTCTCAAGGCCCCGGGGACGTGATCTTTGTTCCGAGCGGCTGGTGGCATCAGGTATCACGTCCACTGTGGTTCCGCCTCCTCCCCTTTGGTGCACAGGGCGCGCGGTCCTCCGAGAAGAAACTGCTCATCGAACGCCCTATGCTGCTAACACAGAGCACCTCAGGGTCCCGAAGTGTCTCCTGCCTACTTTAAGCCCCCCTCACCACACCAGCCCTCACAGTCTCCTGCCTAATGTAGCCCCCGCCACGAGATGAGCCCTCAGCGCACCATTTCGCTGCTTGTCGGGCGCACCTGTATCCTGCCCGCTTGTCAGCGCACCCATCTCCGG
>LGRX02014928.1:0-37873 GCA_001247695.2 Cymbomonas tetramitiformis
CTTGATCTCTGCAAGGAGAGGCAGGGTGGGGTGGTAGCCTCACCCTCGTGTCCTCCCTTGATCTCTGCAAGGAGAGGCAGGGTGGGGTGGTAGCCTCACCCTTGTGTCCTCCCTTGATCTCTGCAAGGAGAGGCAGGGTGGGGTGGCAGCCTCACCCTCGTGTCCTCCCTTGATCTCTGCAAGGAGAGGCAGGGCGGGGCGGCAGACGCACTCTGTGTCCTCCCTTGATCTCTGCAAGGAGAGGCAGGGGTGGGGTGGCAGCAGCACTCTGTGTCCTCCCTTGATCTCTGCAGGGAGCGCCTCGGTGCCCGCTTCCGGTTAATGCTTTGATGCATCTTCCATTGTCCGTCCGTTGGTTTGCATTCATAGACCAACAGGTTCCATCCATTCATCGACTGTGAAGCCACCGGGGGGCATGCTGGCAGGAATCGCCTACTCCAATACCTGCGAATCAACATGCAGAGTTTCGTGAAACTGTGCGATCTCACATGTTTGGCGGTGATCGGTACATACATACGTCTATCCATGCTGTGTTGCATTCGTTTAGAGGTGAATGTGTCGGCATTATCTTGTCACCGCCCTGCCCGGTACCTGTAAACGGGCAGAAAACGTCGCCCGGGTCGAGTAGATTCCGTCTGTCATTGATCGCTGCTGCAAAGTTCCTGAATGCTTCCCACGTCCACTGGGATGATGGCGGGCTGGCCTCGGGCCTTTCAGTGCGTGGCGCATGCATTCGTGTGAAGGAGGTCGGGAGGGGGGGGGTGGCGGTGGACGCGGGCAGGCCTTCGAGTGCGGTGGGGTCCAGGTTACGCTTCAGGTACTGGAGAACTTCTCCACGGACCCAGTGCATATGACCTGGGCGTGCAAGGCCTTGTGGCAGCTGACACACTACTTCAAGGCACGCCAGGAGGCCACCGAGCACCGGGCAGTGGAGCTCCTCCTTTACCCAATTTGCAAATACCTGTACGACCCAAACGTAGGTGAGGCGCTCCCCATGCCCCTCCGGTCATTGCTTGGGCCGTCGCTGCCTCCGCAACGCCTCTTTCCCGGCCGCCAGGATTGCCACACTCGGCACTCGTGGCAGCGAGGCCGAGGCCTGGCCGAGACCACCGCTAGCGGGAGGGCATGTTGATATTGGGGCTCCAATGTGATCCGCCTGCTGGCTCCAGAGCTTCACCTGCGTGTCAGATCACGGCGTGCAGGAGCTGAAGCGCCACGATGCCAGGGGAGCATGGCGGGGCCCTCGACCGCCCGCAGCATTTGAGTAGGCCCATGTGACGGGGTGTGCGGGCTTGGCGCGGCGCGGCACTAGTGCCCACGGAGGAGTATCAGGTATACTTGGCGACGCCTATCGACGAGCGGGTCGACCTCCCGGATCACGGAGCTCTGCAAATGGTCGACATCATACAAGCCGATGCCGCCACCAGCGCCACCATCAATGACCAGGGCAACAGCAACAGCGATGCAGCCACAAAAGAGAAGGGTCCGAGTGCAACACAGGACGCGGTGGGTATGACTGAAGTTTCGGCGCGGAGCGAACTGTGTCGGTTTGTGTCTCTGATTTCGTTTCGCCATCGATCGGCTGTTCCGGCAGTGCTTGCTGTGCGCGTGACACGTCACACGCCCGCCGCCGCCAGGGAGAGACGCCACGCGCAAGCACCCTCTCTCTGAGTAGGCCCGGTCACGGAGCGCCGCTCGCTTACTGGTGGGTGCACGCGGCAATGATACATGCCAACAGGCTGTGCTGTCATCCCGGCTGTCATCCCGGCTGTCATCTCTGCAGTGCGTGACTTGCACCATGTCACCGCCCTCCCATCACCGCCGGCTTCTTTGTCTCTCCAATGGGAGAGGTGTAGGCTGGGCTAGTATTGGTTGGTGTGCCTCACGCCACTGCGCCCTGCTTCCGCATACCTTCGCATGTCTTTCCCCTCCGATGGGATGCTGGTTTGGGATCACCTCGGTTGGTGTGCCTCTGCCTCACGACACTCGGTGTGTGCCCGAAATGGCGTGTGTCATGGGATGGGCTTGCGCGCTGCACTTTCAACTCTGCATCCCAGCCGCACAACACGCCCCATAGCTTAGCCGCTACTGAGACACGCCCCGTAGCTCAGCCGCCACTGTGACGCCCTCCGTAGCTCAGCCGCCACTGTGACGCCCCCCGTAGCTCAGCCGCCACTGAGACGCGCCCCGTAGCTCAGCCGCCACTGAGCCGCGTGCAAACAGATCGCAGCGGAGTTCAGGTGGGATGCCGGAGAGGGTGCGTGCCGCAGGAACCCGACTCCGCGCCCGTTCTCTCCAGCCAGACAGACCTCGCCTTGGAGGAGGAGCCGATGCCGCGGAGCGAGCGGGGTGGGACCCACTCCCAGACCCAAGAAACCAATGCTTGCAATGTCATGCGAAATGACGCACGGGCCCCCAGGAGTGCCCCCGTCGTGACAGCTCAGCGTGGGTCCCTCATCGGTTCAACGACTTCTGAGGGGGGCCCTTGTGGAGGGGAGCCGGTGGCTGAGAGGCACACGGCGCTATGCGGGGCGCAGAGAAGCAGCGATATCTCGGACTGAAGGATCTCAAACCATTCTCCCGCGAGGCGCCCAGCTCCAAGGGAAGGGTGGGAAACGCGTCCTCCAAGCTGCGGAATATGATGGGGTGTGCTCAAGTGGTGCGCCCTGCCCGAGTGCGGCCTCCCCCAGTATTTAGCTATTCCGCCCCTCCTGCTGCCGCGCTTGCCCTCGATCCTTTACGCCTTGCGCCGCTCTCCTCTGTCTGGGCCTCCTGCACGTTTGGTGCTCTCACCGCACAGCTGCTTTCTTCGCGCGGTCTGTCTTGCCTGGGTGCACCTCGGCATCATGATTGGCTGACGGCGGCGCCCTGGTGACTGCGGCATACGGGAAGGACAACCGGGAGCGGGGTTTTGGCTCGGCAATCTGTAACTGCAACCGCGGGAGTGTAAGTCGTGGCGGTGGGTGGTGTGCAGGAAGGAGGCACCGGGGTCGCCGGAGAGGATGACGCAGGCGGCGGGGCGAGCAGCACCGAGAGGGATGACGGCGGCATAGCCTCGAAGAAAAAACCATGGAGAGGAAACTGCTTCAAGGCCAAGCAAGCCGTGGTGGATGAGGCCCTCGAATCCGAGGCGCCCTCCATAGAGGCTGTTAAGAAGGTTCAGAAGAAGGAGAAAAAGAAAAAGTATGCTGACGAGTCATCCGATTCTGACGAATCAGAAGAAGAAGAAAAAGCAAAGGTCGAAGGTGGCTGCTTCGCCCCAGCCGCACTAAGCTGTCCGCTGGATTGTCCGCGCGCTCCGATTTCATCCGCTGGATTGTCCGCGCGCTCCGATTTCATCCGTTGGATTGTCCGCGCGCTCCGATTTCATCCGCTGGATTGTCTGCGCACTCCGATTTCATGATTCAGATTCGGATTTCTGTATCCGAGGCGGTTCTCGGCGCACGGCACATGCCGGAATACACCGCCCCTGCACACTCCTTCCCCCCCTTCCTGCGACGTCGATATCACAAGATGGCTGAGAACTTTGAATGCGCTGACAGCACGAGCTGACGCAAGAGACCGCCTCCCTTCCTGGCATTCCCCCGCCGCCTCTTCTGCACACCTCAGCTAGAACTGGGGAGGGCGGGTGCCACAGCGTCCCCTTCCACAGATGCCCCGAAAAATCCTGCTGCTGACGATGACGACGAAGACCTCGGGCCGCGGTATCCAATCGGCAGCGGCGCCGGTACGGACCCTTTGCTGGGCGCCCCTATCACACCCTGCCCCGCTGCTGTATGTTCCTGTGGTAAGTGCGCGGCGGACATGCGGACCAGCCGTGTGGCAGCAGCACGGCCTCGTGGCGGCCTGGGCGCTCCACCCACCCTCTCACGCGTCACGTGTCGGCCTCGTGCACCTCGCGTGCAGCAGCAGAGATGCAGGGCATGCCGGTGTGGCCTGCGGGGATGTCCGGCGGGCCAATGGGAGCAGCCACATGAATTTGTGCTCCGTACCTCGATGGAGGTTGTGGGAGACGCGTGTCAAGCCGTGCGCGCAATCCCCACGCGCATCCGGGGGGGGTGTTGGGCGGGCCAGGCTCCGAGATTCAGGAATTTGGCTGCGGAGCTTTGGCCAACCTGGCAATGCACCCCGACTCCAGGCGGGTGGTGCGTGCCCCATGCACCCCCAGACCACCTGGACGCTCCGCGTGGCGCGGGCATTCCCAAAGCATCGGCCCTGCGCGCGTGCGGCCGGAAGTCGAATCGGTCCCATCTGATCTCATGCCATTCAGCGTGGTCAAGCCAAATTGCCAACTGGCGCCCCTCTTCTTGGTCCCCATTGGAGCTTGCAGGGGACCCTTGGTAGCGCGCCGCGCGCCAGCCCCTGCTCGCGCAGACCCGCGGCCCCCTTTAGACCCCCTTTTGACCCCTGGAGGCGCATGGTGGGCGGCCGCTGCAGGTGGCAAGGCAGGGGGGCATCCAGGCCGCCGCCTGGGCGATGCGCTCGCACGTGAAGCGACCCTTCGTGAACCAGGAGGCCTGCCGCCTCGTCGCCAACGTCGCTCAGGTGCCTCCCTTCGCTCTCTCTCTCACACACACCCTCATGTTTTTTCCTAACCCTCTGAGGAGGGCAGCTTGTGGCTGCTGGTGACGCGGAGTTCCTGTGACAGTGCCGCCTTGTGCTGTGCTGACGTGTCGTGCTGCAGAGCCATGCGGCCCCGCTGCTCCCGCTCGGTGAAAAGAGGATCCGAGGCCGTTATGCCCCTCGACTGTGCTTGTAACCGCATTTACAGTTGTCGGGCAGTGCTCATTATGTGGTCAAGCCACGTGGCAGCGTGCGTCGTGCTCACCAGGCGTCTGTTGCCCCGATCCAGCGAGATGGCCCTGTGGATCAGGGTGGTCCCTACGGCAGGGGTAGGCATTTCGGCCCTTTTGCTGTGACCTGTCCGGCGTTCTGCGGAGGCTTCGCTGCGCTCTGCGCTCTCGTCGCAGGGTGTGCTGAGCCGTCAGATTTTTTGAGCTCCGCTAGCAAGGCGCGGTGGTATGAGCCGTCAAGATGATGCGATGCGCTGGACGCGTTGATCGAAGCTCGCATGGCGCCCTCGCTGGATCGACGCTGGCGGCCTCGGACGTTCAGTGGTCGAGACGGCCGAGCGGCGGCGGCGTGAGTCGAGCCAGGAGCTCTGCCAAGGCAGCACTGCAAGGCGCAGGAATCTTGTGAAGGGTGAAGAGGGGTGGGAGGGGTGGGGCGGGGAGTGCAGAGCATCGAGTTTGAGGCGAAGGCTGTCGGATTTGGCTGCATGGACGTTGTCATCGACGCGCTGCTCATGCATGACCTGCACAGCAAAGTGCAGGAGCACGGCTGCCGGTGCGGCGGATCCCTCAGACTTTAGGGACGCCCCGGCGCCCGCTGCTGTGCGCGCGCGGCTCAGCACCACCCTTTCTCACACCCTTTCTCAAGAGAGCATGCCACCTGGCAGCAGGCCCAGGGCAGGGTCTCGACCCGGAGCGCACTCAATGGGTGCAGCGGTGGGAAGCGTTGCTGACGGACGGCTGGGTGAGGGCACGCCCTCGGGACGACCGCCGCCTCCCACAGGGCAGTCGCCAACATGTGCCAGACGTCAGGGAATGAGGTGAAGGTGCGCGGCTGTCCTCCTTCTCGGCGCGGCCTCTCCTCACTGCCGCGTTAGCTCTACTCCGCCCCGCCGTTCTCGCGTCCACTGTCCACCGCTGCCCCCTTTCCCATCTTCTGCTTCTCGGCGGCCTGCCTTGCCTTCTTCGCCCCCTTCCCCACCCTCTTCCACCCGAGTATCCGGCGCGCAGCCACGCGTCAAGCCCGAGGCTGTGCGGGAGTGGGGTCGAGGCGAGGGTCGGGCTGTCGGGTGCCGCGCCTTCAGGCGGGCGTGCTCAAAGGTATCCGCGCTGTGGTCGGCGCCCTGAAGACTCAGGTGGATGACGTGGGCGTCATCGAACACGCGTGCCGGTAACGGGCCCATCCCCCAGCCCCCAGCCCGCAGCCGCGCTTCGGCTGGTAAACCTCGTCTATCGCCATGGAACGTGGAGCCCCTCTGTGCGCTGACGTGGCGTTACTCTGGGGGCTCCAGCTGCGCGGCACCTGGACTCCAAGGGGGCCTCGGCGCGGCCATAGGGAGCTTGCAAATAATGACTGGAAGGAGGTGTACTTGGGGGGCACCCATATATCCCTGAGGGGCGTACGGGGGGGGAGTACTGGGGGGCGGGAGCATGCAGCGCAATTGTGCGGCTTGCTGTTACAAGAGAGAATCGAGACAAGATCAACCAAGCAGGAGGCGTCAAGGTCTCCCCCCCCCTCCCGGAAGCGCTGGCTCCCAGCACGCATGCGCTGGGCGCCTGGCAGAGCGCAGCCGCTAGCTCGGAGGTACCAGTCGTCGATGACGCGTCATACAGCCACATCATGCCGCGCTGCGCAGAATGACTTCCGGGTGCTGCATTCACCTAGGCCCGCCTGGAAGCGCCGCCATCGAGGGCGGCGCACCGTGCACCGAGGACCCCGTCTTTTAGCTCTGGGGCTGGCTCACGGCTGGGGGGTTCGTTTCTGCCACAGGCGCTAGCGGGGCACCTGCGGCAGCATTTGTCAAACGAAGTGGTGCAGGAGTGGCTGTGTCACGCGACGAGCTCTCTGCTCGGCAAGCTGGATGCTCAGGCGACTCCCTCCCAGACCCCCTCCCAGACCCCCTCCCAGAGGCCAGAGGACCTGGGGGAAAAGAAAAGAAATACAGGAAACGGAACTAGACGCCTCTCTGGAGGCGTGGGGGTGTTTTCAGACCCCAGTGGGGGGTGTCTTTCAACCCGTCTCTAGCGATCACAGCGAGAGGCCAAGAGCGCCCACACCGCTAATGCACGAGCTGCTGCCCCTCCCCTCCCCGCGCCCGCTTTGCCCCGCTACGAGGAAGGGTTCGCCGCATTGAGAGCGGTAAGGGGCGCGGTGCGGCGAGGAGGGCTCCCCAGAGATTGCGTCTCCGCACCACCGCCACTTCCGCCGAGGACGTAGGCCCGTCCGCCGCGCTAAGGCTTTGTGCTCGGACGTTGCGGGGGGTGGGGAGGGGGCCCTTCTTGGATGCAGGGGGTGTTTGCTGCCAGCGTGGGGGTGGCAAACACGGCCACGTCGCTGAAGGAGCACATCAAGGTGGCCGGGGTGCAAGAGTACGGCTGCCTGGTCCTGGCCCACCTGGCTCTCAGCGAGGACACCAAGGTTCGCTACAAGGTGCGTGCCGCATATTTACATTTTCCACAACGAGATCCCCCAAGTGCTACGCCCTCCCCCAGCCGACCCCCAGCCCTCCTCCACGGCCGTGGTCTCTCCCGTGGATTCGCGGACACGGCGTGCGCTGGAGCTGTCATCTTCATTTGCGGACGCTGAACAGGGTTATCAACTCGATGAGCCATACGCTCCTGTCTCGCAGACTCGTTCGCCAACTTACTAATCGAAACCGTATAATGGGTCGGGATGCGGGATCGCCCTCCGTCAGGGGCCCCCATGTTTTGCTTTTACTCCCCTTTCCTAAGCCTCCACACAGCTGTTCTTCTCGCCTCGCAACTCTGATTTTGACGGATTTTCGGGGCGGCACGTCCGGGCAGGTGGTGAGCTGCGGCGGCATCGAGTGCGCCGTCAACGCAATGAAGGTCCGTTTGCAGCCTCCGCCGTCGACCCTGCCCATGCTGTGCCTGAGTCCTATTTTGCGAACCGTCACACAGACCGCACGGTGCGTACTGGTCCGGGGCGCCACAACAGGACGCCGTGCCCAGGGACCACGTGATTGTCAAGAGCGGATGTGAACGATGGGGTCGGGGTTGTAGGCTTTTAGGGTTTGAAGCAGATTTTCACCGTGAGGAAGGGTGCAGTGGCAGATGGTGAGCGCCGGAAGGGGGTCCGCATTGGAAGCGCTACAATCGGCGGGCGGCGGCAAATTGCGGTCGGAGGGCCTTGTGGAGGGTGGGCAATAGGGTGGAGGGCCTTGTGGAGGTTGGCCAATAGGATGGTGGCTGGGCATGGCGCAGGCGCACCCGGAGCATGCGGGAGTCCAGGAGTATGCCGCGAAGTGCATTGCCAACATTTCCCATGACAAGCAGACGGAAGTCACCATCTCCAAGTCCGGCTGCATTCGGGTCAGAAGCCCTTCTCCCCTGCGCGCCACCCTCCACCCCTCTCCTCCCCTACACGCCACACTCCACTCCACTCCTCTCCTCCCCTGCGCGCCACCCTCCGCCCCTCTCCCCCCTGCGCGCCACCCTCCACCCCTCTCCTCCCCTACCGCCACACTCCACTCCTCTCCTCCCCTGCGCGCCACCCTCCACTCCTCTCCTCCCCTGCGCGCCACCCTCCGCTCCTCTCCTCCCCTGCGCGCCCTCAGGAGACCGCTTCCCTGGGATGCGCCTCACCATCCAGTCTCGTCAGAGCCGTGAACACTGAGCTGTTGGCCTCCGAGGGGGGGCGTCGTGCACCACAGATGCTGCGGGATACCTTCACCAGCTCGTCTCGCATGACCGGCGCCTGGGGCGGCTGATTATGCGCAGGTGCTGCTGGATGCCTTCAGCGGCCACCCTCTTCACATCGGAGTGCAGGAAGAGGCGAGCCGCGCCATGGCCAACCTGAGCAGATTCCCGGGGAATGAGGTGTTCAGCACGCGCATGTGGGCACCGAACAGCGTCACCGCGGTCTGCACGGCCCTCACGACGCACACAGGTCCTCCCCCCGCCGGCCACGCCACCTCCTATCCATCCGTGCCGGTGTTGATATCCCGGAGTCGTGCGCGTCACACAGCTTGAGGGTCGTGACACGAGGGGGTGCGCTGACACGACGCTCAGCGGGGTCAGGCGGCGTCTGGTATCCTGCTGATCAGGGCATGGGTCACGCCCTGACTTGTGGTGACTCGGTGTGACGACGGAGGTTTGTGCAGGGCAACCGGTGGTGGTGGAGGAGGCGTCCCGAGCACTGGCATATCTGGTTGTAAAGAACGACATGCACGGTCACAACCGCCAGGCATGCGCCCTCCGCACCCGACAGCCCCCCGCGGCGTACCAGACGCCAAACGCGCTCTCCCTGGGAGCCCCTTGCACATCAGCGTCATCTGCTGGCCAAGCCGCCGCTCCAGCGGTGACGCTACTGCCCGCGTGGAGTGCCTTCGGGCGCCCCCGCCCAATGGAGCGCCCCCCGGCGCCTGCAGATGAGTCAACATCTGTCTGAATGGAGCGCCCCCCGCCTCGCCAAAAGGAGAACGCCCCCCGCCCCTCCTTTGTCCCCCCTAGCCCCATGGACTCGGTCATGAGTGATGACGGCTGGCAGGTGACAAGAAACCGCGGGGTGGTTTTGGGGGCTGTGGATGCTGTTCCCAGCTGCTTGCTGCGAAGCTCGGAGCCACGCAGGCGATCATCGCCGGCATGGCCGCCTTCTCCCAGAATGAGAATCTGCAAAGGTGCTCGACCGCCCTGCCTCCCCGCTGGCGGCTGTCGTGGAGCGCGCGGAGGGAACAGGGAACAAGGGAGCGCGGTGGAGCTCTGTGGTGGATGGTGGTGTCGTGATGCGCCGCGGGCTCCGGGCAGCGCGGGACCCGGCAGGCGGCGGCCGATGCCTTGAAGACACGAGATCACGCTGTATCGGAGTTGGGCATCCATTCTTCAGGGCATTTGTGATGACGCGCTGTTTTGTTGGAGGGTGGGACGGGATGGGAGTCAGGTGGACGGGGCTGGCGCTGGCCAACTTGGCACAGGCCAAGGAGAACAAGGTACGCTGCCCCCCTGCCCCGCTGTGCCGCACCTGCTCCCTATAGCACCTGCTCCGGGCCCGCAGAACCGGCAGCGCATCCGGCAACTCGCGCGGGGAGCCTGTCTTTCCTATTGGCCAGTCGCCTGGGAGGGCTCGCCGGATCCAGACTGGCCGACAGAGAGAGTGCGACTGTGGGCCTGAGCACTCAGCAGCCGGGTGAGAGAGGGGAGGATACGGGTTTGTATCTCTTCAGGAGCTCCAGGCGGTCAGCGGAGGGGTGGAGCGTGTCGTGTCCACCATGAACACCCACTCCGACGTCGGCGACGTGCAGATGGAGGCGTGCATGGTGCGCCCGCTGCCTTGTCTACGCCCGGAGCGCCGCGAGGTTGGCCAGCTTCCAGGGCGGCAGCCGTGCGACCGCCGCCGGCGCCGCCGCCGCCTGGCAGTCCGAAGAGCGCCCGCTCGATCCTCTCGTCCCGAATCGCGCTTGTGGCGAACCGTCGGCCGTCGGATATGCGCGGATAAGGGAATCTGATGGAGCGCGGCGCTTCTGACGGGATGGGCGTTGCGGCGTGGGGGCGTGAGAGGGAGGCACGCGCAGGCACTCGCCAATCTCGCAGAAACTGTGGATAACAAGGCCCGCATCCACGAGACGGAAGGCACACTCGCCATCGTGGCGGCGATGAATAACCACCTCGGGCATTTCCGCATGCAGTACCAGGCGTGCCGAGCCCTGGCGAACCTGGCGGAGGACCCCGTGGTGCAGGCGGCGATCATCAAGCTGGAGGCGGTGGAGGCGGTGGTGCAGGCGCTGGAGATGCACATAGGCAACGTGGCGGTGCAAGAGGAGGGCGTCCGCTCTCTCGCCAACGTCGCAGAGCTCGATCAAAACAAGGTCCCGCTGCCCCCTCTGCCGCCTCTTCGCGGCGCCCCTGCTGCAGGGTCAGAACACCTTGTTGGGGTTCCAACAGCGACAGCTATGGTCTGAGCGAGCTTGCCACCCCCTGGGTGCGCACGGGAACAACGAGAGTGCCCTTGCAGCACTTTCAAAAGCTAAAGGCAGGCAGAGAAAGAGAGAGTGTGTGCGTGACTTATCCTCGGACCGATTCTTTTGTATCCATGGCACCATGTCACCATTGAAGATCGGCTGCACTATATACCCACACCGGGGATCGAAGGATTCAGCAAACACTTCGGGACACTTATCCGGATGTTCCGGAGCGTGCGGGTGAAAAGGGGGACTCCCCAAGCCTCACTGGGCCACCTGAGCGCCTCTGCATTTGCACTGCTGGCGCACTGCTGCCGTGACTGTGGAGCCGGTCCACCTCTAACCCCCGAGCCGCCCGAACCATCTCCCCACCACCAAGCCTACGCTCAGGACCACCACCCTGCACCCTGCCTGCCCCACAGCCTGGTCTCAAGAGAGTTTGTTCACCCACAACACGACCAGTTCCAACCCCCTATCCCCAACACCAACTCTATGGGACTGAAGCCCTTGCGCTGGACACCATGCGAAGAAATCTCCGGGCTTGAGTGATGCGCTCCACGCTTGCGCCTCCAGTGATGTTCAGCGCTGTTCCTACTTGGGGGCTGAGAGATAAAGAGAGAGAGTGTGTGTCGAAGAAGGTGGTATCTCCGCACAGCCCAGCCCGCTTCCATTCAATCATTGAGACATCATGCATACACCGTTCCCAAGCCGCCCATCACGCGCGTCTGAGCTCTCTCTATCACCACGTGACTTCCAGCTGCTCAGTCCACCTGCGCAGCAGACGCTGCATCCACGTGGCCTCGCACTGCGGGTTGTCGCCACACATGATCATCTGCCTCTTAGTTCTGCAGTTGTGTGCGGGTGGTGGTGAGCTGATGGCCGGCGAGCCTCTTAGTCCTGCGGCCGGTGCCGATCTGATTTAGTTCATGCAACGGTGGCTGTCCTGGCCACATGAGAGAGAGCGGTATGGTGTGATGATTTTTCGTGAGGGCGAGGAGACTGGCACGCTGCTCGGAGGAGAGGGTGAGAAAGGGGCAAGGGCGCTTGTGCAGTTCACGGTGGCGTCGACGGGGGGCATAGAGGCGCTTGTGGCGGGGATGACTGAGCATCTCGAGAGCAGCGGCGTCCAGCGCTATGGCTGCCGCGCTGTGGCCAATTTGATGGAGAAGGGATTCTCCAACAACCTGCAGGTGACCCCCTCACGCGCAGTGCTCCACTGCGGCATTCCAGATCGACCTCTCACACGGCCGCCACTATGCTGGACCGCATGATGTCATCTCCCCTAAGTGTTGCTATGACGCTGGTTGGAGCCGGCCTCTTCAATTGCGTGCGTTTTGGGATCCAAATCTATTCTCTAACGAGACAAGTCTTTGCCACATAGGCGGTGAGTGACACAGACATGAGCAGCGCGCGACACAGCCGTGCTCAGTGTCATGTCATGGTTAGGGATCGATACGGACGATGATCCAAGCCGAGATTTGTTGGGACTCGTGGCGATACGGGGGCTTCGGTCCGAAGTCTGAGGTCGATCTGCGGACCTCCGGCTTCGTGCAGGTGAAGCATCTGGAGTTCCACATCAAGATCTGCCACGTCACCGCAGCAGGTGGAGTAGAGTGCGTGGTGAAAGGGATGGTGAGCCATATCTCTGTCATTGAGGTACGGCTCGCACTACGCTGCCGCGCCAGCTGTGCACTGCGACCTCCGCTGTCAGCATAGACCTGCGGACGCAATCACACGGGCACCTGCAGTCTCCGCATTGCATTCTCACGACCGGGGCATCCTCACAGGTCCAGGAGGAAGGATGCAAAGCGCTGGCCAACTTGGCCGAGAACCACGAGAACAAGAGCCATCTCGCTTCGTCCGGCGCCATCGAGGCGGTGTGCCCCGTCCCACACCCACAGATGTAGTGTAATTCTTGGCATTTCACTTTCTTAAACACCACCTAGTTCCCAGCCTGTTTGAGCCGTTGTATAAATTCGTTTCACTAGAAAAATTCAATCTACTTTCAGAATCCAAAGTATCCGATGATCAATACCCATGATATGTCTTTCGCTGCGGGCACTCGCTCAGGGGCACATCGAAGGGATCGAATTCTCATTGGCATGCTGCCGCCTCCAGGGGGCACTATGACGGCACGGGACTTTCGGCCACGATGCAAATCTAGGCTGATTTTCTGAGAACCTTCACCACGACCAGATATTTGGGCTTGACCAAAGGCTTGACGTGTGGGGCGCATGGAGGTGGGCATGCTCCTGACGCGCAGGTGCTCAATGCGATGAAGGTGCACAACCTGCGATCTAACAACGCCATCGAAGTCAGGTGCGTGCCTGCTTGATGGCCCTGCGCCCTGTGCCCAGTGCCCACCTGGCTTGGCGGACTCGCGTGCGCTGCGCTGCGCCGCCGCCTCGCGAGCCAAGGCCGATACGTGCGCACAAGAGGAGGCTGACAGTGACCAGCCGTGCGGGTGTGGTGCTGCCGGGGCTGGTCTGCTCAGGCTGCTTCGGCAGGCGTGCCGCGCGCTATCAAACTTGGCGGTCAATGAGCAGAACGAACTAAAGGTCTAAACCACTCCAGTGGAGGCCTCGTGCAGCTTATAGCCCCGGGTCTAAACCACTCCAGTGGAGGCCTCGTGCAGCTTATAGCCCCGGGTCTAAACCACTCCAGTGGAGGCCTCGTGCAGCTTATAGCCCCGGGTCTAAACCACTCCAGTGGAGGCCTCGTGCAGCTTATAGCCCCGGGTCTAAACCACTCCAGTGGAGGCCTCGTGCAGCGTATAGCCCCGGGTCTCGACCACTCCAGTGGAGGCCTCGTGCAGCTTATAGCCCCGGGTCTAAACCACTCCAGTGGAGGCCTCGTGCAGCTTATAGCCCCGGGTCTAAACCACTCCAGTGGAGGCCTCGTGCAGCTTATAGCCCCGGGTCTAAACCACTCCAGTGGAGGCCTCGTGCAGCGTATAGCCCCGGGTCTCGACCACTCCAGTGGAGGCCTCGTGCAGCTTATAGCCCCGGGTCTAAACCACTCCAGTGGAGGCCTCGTGCAGCTTATAGCCCCGGCGAAAGCAGTGACGCCTTGTAGAGGCATTGGATGACATCCAGGGTTGTGGTAAGTGGGTGATCTGTGTGCGCTTCCTCAACTTGCGACCTGGCCTAAGCTTAGTCACGACGAGACGACAGCCTGTAGGCGCAGGTCCCCACTCCCCAGTAAAAGAACAATCCGTGTTGGTGCTGACGGGTACTTCCTGCCTTGGGGCGCTAGAAGGGTCATCGTCCTGATGACGCAATCACCGGGTTGGGTGCGAGGTTTCACTGGGGGCTGTTTGGGGCGCGCAGCTGATGAAGATAGGGGGGATTGAGGCTGTGCTTGCCGCCATGGCCGCAAAGGAAGCTGTAAGCGCACCCCCCTCGCGCACCCCCCCTCGCGGTCCCTCGCCGTGGCCTGTACCCCGGCTATTGACTGCGGCGTGCCACAGCTTTGGATTCCCCGGACCGGAGCGGGAATGCCGTGTGAGCGATGAGGGGCTGAGGGCGAGGATGAGGGGACCATTGCCCCTGTTGGTGGCTTCCACGGAGGCAGTTATGTCAAAGAAAGGGGGAGATTTTGGGGGTCGGGGGGTTGACTAGGATCCGGGAGATTTTGGGGTCGGGGTCGACTAGGATCTGGAAACACAGCGCTACGCGATTGCATACCTCGGGGCCATGGCCATCCACGAGGCGCATGCACTCAAGGTTCACCACCGCTCCTTCTGCCCCCCCCTCCACGCATCTCAGCCAGTCCCTTTGATGTCGCCACGGGAGCCAGGATTCGCCTAGCGACGCCCCCTTTTGTAACAAAGTGCCACTTTGTGACTGTGCTGCGCAAGCTCTTTTGCTCCCTGGCGTACCAGCCTTGGGCGAGCCTACGCCAGGTGTCGCCCTTCAGTGGCCTCTGCGTGGTCTCAGCTGTGACTCCCTGCTGGCAGCTGCGCTCTCTTCCCGCGGCCCATGCGTTCCCTGTCCCTGTGATGGCGAGCGCATCGTCACTAACCCCTGCTGAAGGAGTGTTCCGGAGGGGACGCCGCACTGGCGAGCAGATCTCGGCGCTCGGAGGGATCGAAGCGGTGGTCAAAGCCCTGGGCGAGCACGCGCAGGTCCCCGTGCAGGCGCGCTCTCCTTCTTCACACCCATCCCCGCTGAGGCAACGCTAGAGCTGACCGCCCTCCCCTCTATGCTGTGCGCTTGCATCATTGGGCTTGCGTTTGGGAGCGTCGAGCTCTACTAGCGCCCTTCTCCCGATGCCGAGCATGTTCAGCTACAAGAGCTCGCTTGACGGAGTTCTCCGACGACAAGTTCGGTGAGCCTCCGTGGAATGGCGCCAGTCTCGCCTGGGACGTGGCAACACAGCTCCCCGGTCGGGCGCGTGCGGAGGTGCAGCTCCCCGGGGGTGTCGTGAGAAGCTGCGAGGGGGGGGCTGCATGCTCGGTGTCTTGAGAGGGTGGCCAGGGGCTGGCGGCTAATGGATACTGGGGGCGCTGGGTTCGTTGGATCGCAGGAAGAAAGCTGCCGCACCCTTGCCACCTTGGCCCAAAACCACTCGCTGCCATCAACGGTGCACCCCCGCGTCCCCTGGACCCGAAGGTCAGATGGGGGACAGGAAGATGGCAGGGGGGCGATCTGGTAGGCCTGTGCGGGAAGCGTGGACAATGCTGAGGCGTTCCTCGCTTCGGAGCTAGTGTCTTCTGGCTAGAGCCGCGTGTGCTCACTCGCGGGATCCAACGGCTATGGTGACCCGCAGGTTGCGAGCAAGGGTGCGATTGAGGCCGTCATCAAATGCATGGCTTTGCGGAAGGAGAACTGCTTTATTCAGGTCCGCACTGGTCACTGCAGAGATCCGGCCACCACTGGGATTTTGCCCTTGGAACTACCCATCGCGTCCAGCCGCCTGTGCCATTAATCCGAGAGCATCCGCCTTCGCCCGGTTCCTGCCCAGCCGTTCCCTTGACGCGACACCTGCCGTTGGATCAGCCCTTTGCAGTTATTATTGCTGATTTTGCTGCCTTCCCCCCGTTCATCTCACCTCACTCATTCGGGATCCTTCGGACCACGTGCGACAGGAGTATGGCTGCCTCTTTCTCGGCAACATCGCCGGCAACGGAGAAGAAGAGCAGGTCCGCCCATCAGCATTCGCACCTCCCTGTCATGCGATGCGGTCCCCCGAAGCTGGCTTCCCTGCGGCCGCTCGCTGCCCTTGGGCTCGCCATTCGAACCTTCAAGGGGCTTGTAACGCCCTACCTGCAACCCACCTAGCCTCCGAGACTTCCAATCCTCCTTCTGTTGGCCCCCTTGAAGGAGCGCGGGGGATCGCGCCGCCTGTGCAGGAGAAAGTGGCCAATAAGGGAGGCATCGAAGCGGTGGTGGCCGCTCTAGAGATTCACAGGTGGGCTGGTCATGCACCTTGCCTTCCTCCAGATCGTTGATCTCACATCTCTCGTCATGGCCGCAGCATGGCGGGGCGGCGCTAGGCCCGAGCAGGAGCGGCGACATGCGAGCTGCGGCATGGCACTGCGCGATGGTGAGAGGCCGCACAGCACGCGCTTACGACTTCGGGGTGGGGGCCCTGCAGGGACCGGAGGGAGATCCAGGAGGAGGGATGCCGGGCGCTTACGACTTCGGGGTGGGGGCCTGCAGGGACCGGAGGGAGATCCAGGAGGAGGGATGCCGGGCGCTTACGACTTCGGGGTGGAGGGCCTGCAGGGACCGGAGGGAGATCCAGGAGGAGGGATGTCGGGCGCTTGCGCGGCTTTCCGAGAGCTCGGAGAACAAAGTGCGTATGGGGGATGCGGGCGCGATCGAGGTGGGCGCCCCGCCTCCGCTAACCGCGCTCGCCTTGTGTTCTCCGCAGTGTCTGGCATCGGCGGCGCCACTGCTTTGCGGGGGGAGGATGGCTGGTGGGTGCTCTGCTTCTCGGGTGGCGGCTAGGAGGGGTGCATCAGAGGCGATCGTGCGGCTAGGAGGGGTGCATCGGAGGCGATCGTGCGGCTAGGAGGGTACATCGGATGGCGGCTAGGAAGTTGGGCCAGTGGCAATCGTGCAGCTAGGAGGATGGGCCAATGGCGCGTGCGCACGTGTTAAGAAGATGCGAGACGAGAGATGAGAGGGAAGTATTGTATCTGTATGGCCGGCGGAGAGAATGGAGGCGCTGATGACGGGAGCGGGTGAGAGACCAGGCCTGGTGACTTACAGACCAGGTGCTCGGGGTGTTGGATCAGGCGGTGCTAAAAACGTTGAATTTTCAGTTGGACGAGTCCGGGGTGGTGAAGTACGCGTGTTGGGCGCTGGCTAAGCTGACGGAGAAGTGCCCGGAGAATGAGATCCGCGGAATGCAATCCAACGGTGTGGAGATGGTTGCGATTGCGCTGAAGCGCTACCCCGACCGCATCAGCGTGCAGGAGTACGGGCAGTGGGCGCTGCTGAACCTCACGAAGTGCGGCACGGACATGGAGTGGCCTCCGCCGCAGCCAATCACGGACGAGGCGCGGCTTGCGAGGGCGGGCGGCAGTAACATGCTGGACACAATCAGGAGCCACCCGCGTATGCTGCGAGGCGAAGGCGACGACATTGATGCAGTCGGCCCGACCCAGTTCCGTCCTCCCAAGTTCCGTGAGCCGTCTCCCGAGAGACCGCCGGTGCTCGGGGCGATCCTGGAGGAGGCCGACGCCGGGCCAGTCGTGGCGTACTACACCGTGTATAAGCGCGAGAACACCCCGCCTTTAACGAGAGGCGCGACCGATGTCTCGCCGGGCAAGCATAGGAAGCAGTGGACGAAACAGCAATTAGATCAGCAACAACTATGGGAGCTGGAAGAGAAGATCCTGCAGAGCAAGTGCGCTCCCCGCCATCGCTGCGCGGATCCCCGGGGCCGGGTGCGATGCCGGCGTTCTCATGTGCAAACCGCGCCCTGCCGTGAGGCTACAGTACGTTTCTCTGCCTCTTGTATCACGAGAGGACCGGGCATACAGCGCTGCGCGAGTGCCGTCAGCAACGGGAGCAGGGACAAGAAGTGAAGATGTGGCTCGGTTTGTGTTGGGAGTACGATCAGGGAGGAGGAAGAGCGAATGCTTTTGGAGGAGGAGCTGCAGAGAGAACGGGCGAGTCCTCTCTTCATCCTCTCTTCATCCTTTCTTCATCCTCTCTTCCAGTTTCTTGCGTGCGGCATTTCTGAAGCCATGCCGGTGCCACAAGCTGCAGGCTCAACCTTAATCTTGCAAGGCCGCACATGCGAGCACTGTCAGATGGGACTTGCCGAGTGCCCACCGCGCTTGAGTGGCGTGCTATGTGAAGAGGCCCAAGTTCGCTGGTTGCCAGCTTTTCCTAACACTCGGATATATCACACAGGAAGCGCGCTGGCAAGAGCAAGACGAAGCCAAACTGGCTGAACAGGTGACCTCAAAGCCCTGCCTCGCAATGCATCGGAGAGAGGTGGCTGCGAGCGCCAGAGCACGTGTTCGTGTGTCATCGGTCATGTGTCATGTTCATGTGCCCCGAAGCCTCGCCAACACCTGGCTATCCCCGCGCTCCCTGATCCTTTCCGCCCCACTATAGACCACTAATAGATCTCCACCCTACCCAAGCCCGTTGTGCCCATGCGAGACTTCTGTGCGAAACCCCTCAACGCCTGCCAAACTCCTTACCTACGTCGTCACCCTTCAAAAAATGCCAATCAATGATGTCGCCCTACATCCGGGCTCCGGTACGCAAGTCGGCATCCGCGCTCATGTCACCGCGCAAATCCGACGGTGGGTGTAGTGCGGGTGGCAGGCCTCGTGCCGTTCAGTGCATGTGGTGTCTAAGCACGGTCTCGCCATGTTCCTGCATGCTTCTCGCATGCCCTCGCAGACGTGGGCTGCTTTTGGTTGGCGCGCCTCATGTCCTTCAGTGTTTTGTATGAGCTTGCTGTGATATACTTGATGTGGTGGTTGGGCCTGTGGGTGAAGTTGTGTTGTGTATATGAAATATATGTAGGTATGCAATATAATGTATCAACTGTCATGAAATTGGCATACAGCGGAATACATGCACACAGACAGGAAAAGGTGCACGAAGTCATTCTCTGATTTCAATCAGCTTGAAACCACTCCAGCGCTAGGCATATGTATTGGGAAAGTTGTAAGGTAATCTCAGAGTTCAATTTGTGCAAATCGGTATAGAGCTCGGCTTCCATACTTACATGCACAGAGATTACTGATGCCATGTGTCACTCGATACTCTAAGGGCAACTATCTAGGATTGGTGGGGCAATTTTGTAACGCCTTCAAGATCTACTGTTGCTTGGACCACAATCATTGTTTTGAATTGGTAAATTGGTGTTTGCCAACGAGGCGGGGGAAAATACAAGAGAGAGTCGCCGGTTTGCAAAATCCAGAAGATGGGTACACACTGTTGATGCAAAGATGACCAGCAATTTTGTGTCTCGCAATTTGAGCAACCTTTCCATCCGTTGACACAAGTTCCACGTGACTGTTCTACAGGCACTCTGGGCAACAGGCTGAGGTGCCACACGTCCAGCAACAAGAACTCGGGCCAATCTTCCTCAATGAGACGTCCGCCCTTGCTGCTAACATGAGTACATCTGATTTCCTTTTGACAACTTAGATACTAGTACATGTTTTGGAGAGTACATAAGTGGATATCGCGCCGATGGGGCATCGCATATATCCGAAGACATGCCTCCGTAATTGGTGAGATGTATTACAAGGTCGAAGAATTGCTTCAAAGCAGTTGTAGAAGCGTCACAAAGTCGAAGAACATGCCATGTAGCGCAACCGAGTCCCTCAGGGTTATATTAAGGAGACGACGCGGCAATTTAAATGTGTTATTGTAACAGTAAAAGATCTCTGGGTCCCGAAGATCATTGACAATTTCGCTCATGTAGGGCCGGTGCATGTCATAGCATATGCCACGTGGCACATCGCGTTATAAAAAACCTTACCTGCCTTGCTAAACATTGGTTAACATACATGATGCCCCCTTCTGGGACAAATAATGTACATATCATGTTCAGGGAGCACAAGAGGCGTATTTGTTCCAGTTGCGATTAAGGGTCGTGAACTCTAAATGCCAACGGAATGAGCATTTATACATTTAAAAACCACCAAGCACCAGAAATATATGTGGAAGCTGGCATTAAACCCGCGTGACGCCTTGATGTCTTAACACTTAAAAGGCGATATGGGAAATGCAGTATGGATATCAGCTATTGTACATGCGACACTACATTGTGGAAGCATTGGGCACCCCGGTGAGGCGTACATGGTATCCCCATCGAGTGTACACATATGCGAACCTATTTCGTTGGGTGTATTTCAGTATGAGCGTAGGCAAATGTCAAATGTCGCAATATGAGCGTAGGTGAAATATTTAATGCTAGTCTGCGCATAGGCAAATGATTTTAATGCTAGTCTGCGCGTAGGCAAATTAGTTAGTGCTAGTCTGCGCTTCGGCAAATGATTGTAATGACAGTATGAGCGTAGGCAAATGATTTTACTGCCTACGCGCATACTGCCATCAAAATCATTTGCCTACGCTCATACTGCCATTCAAATAATTTGCCTACACGCAGTCTAGTATTAACTAATTTGCCTACGCGCAGACTAGCAATAAAATCAGTTGCCTCCGCTCAAACCGCTATTAACTAATTTGCCTACGCTCATACTGCGATATTTGACATTTGTCTACGCTCATACTGAAATAAATCTCTTTTTTTTTGAGAAAATGTCCCCAAACACGCAAATGTCACCGGGTTTCCACACCGAAAATAAAGAATATTCCCTGCTCCACTGCAAACTCCTCGTCTACGAATCGTGCAATCTGCGAGCATGCGCATAATAGGGATTGATGGTGTTAGTCACGAGTAGGTATACCGCCCATCTCTTATATACTTCAAGATGGGCGTAAATGGATGCGTAACGCGAAAGTTATGCCCCTTTTAGTGAGCTCTACCCACAAGCTTGCGAATACCAGCTATACAGTATGAAGTGTTAAGAAGCATTAATTGATTCGTACACACGGTGACAGTGTCATGTGCTCGGGCGCCTTCAGCGAAACGGTTTGAGCAGGGAAAACGTAACGGTTTCATTGCGAAAACATGACCCAGCGGATTCCGGCAATGCTAGTAGACCGATGAAAGCGTAGGTGATTGTGGGACCGTAGACCCCTGCACGTTTATAAGGACAGACCTGGGCAAATCACTTACTTGAATGAATAGTAAATCGAATACGGTACTCTGGTTATGATTGGTGTACGCACGTGACTCTGTGCGCGCCACGGGATGCCTACGTTGTGCCTACCTTTTGGGGCTAGCGATAGAAACCGCGGAATAGATGGATCAGGTGACCCAATACAATGAAGCCGTGGATATCGCGGAATCAAAGTGATCTTATGTCTTGACTATATGTGGCGTCACACCTTCCGTGTCACTGGTTGAAATTGCGACAAAATTGGCTTTGAAGCACATTTTCAACGATATATACTCTACGTATTTCTCGTGTGGAAGGTGCGCGCGTCGTGCTGAACCCCGCTCAATGACGTACGAGAGCACGTCGACTTTGTCGATGGCGCAAATGGTGGGGACGTCGAAGTTGGAGTAGACCTCCAATGCCCAATATATAACCCATCCCAATGAAACTCGGTGCGAATATATCCACAACGCACCGAAAATGAGCCAGCCGAGTCTCGATATCGTCGAAAGCGGCAACCCGGTTGGTATTGTCGACCAGCCCATCTTCACGAATCGCCTTGGCACATACGTGATGTCGATGGTCTGAGTAAATAGCGCGCCTACACCTTGGCCACCATATCCTCCTGGGTGCAATATGGCCATGCCATCGCAGCAAGCGGTTGGGCACTGCTGCCGGCGGGGTCTACAGTCGGTCGCCGTGGCTCTCACCGCATCGGTTAATCTGATTTGCGTTGGGGTTCCAAGTCGGAACGCGTCCCGCCAAAGTGGCCTCGCGGCCCTACCTGTAGATATAGTAGTTGATACCATCTGAATGAAGGCCTCGAGAGGTAGTCCAGGACGGGACGCGTATGCACATGCGTGATGGCGGTATAGGTTGCCACATGACTGGCCATAAGCCGGAATAATTGAAAGAACGAAGCCGAGCGACGCGTGGTGATGTCGTCCGTGCGTCATACGCACATACCGGCTGAATTCGGGCAGGTAGCGGATCATTTTTGTCGCATGGATGGTTTTTTATGTCGCAAATTATTTTGTCGCAGCTACGACAGCAATGAAGCTGCGGGTCTTTTTTGTCGCAGCTGCGACAAAATAGATGTCTAGGGGGTATTTTGTCGCAAAAAACTTATCAGAATTTTGTTAAAATTTTAAATCAGGAATAATAGTTGTGTAAGGGAGTTGGCGATTAACACTGATTAAATCTCCGTGCACGAAACGTGCAAAATCGAAACAGCAACGGATCAAACAAGCTAGCAAAGAAAAATTGAAGCATGCATTGGAACAAACAAGCTATCATAGGAGCATGCAACGATTGCATAGCAAAATAACATGCAAGCAATGCTTACCAAGACACTTAAATAATTACAGCAATACCATTGAACGTGAGTAGTTACAACAATACCACCGAAACTCCGAGTAAAACACCCTACAGAAGGCAAGCCTAAAACTATTCGACATTCGCTAGTGTTGCCGCAGTCGGTCATCTTCATTCAAAGCAATTCCTGCATGTACAAATCTACATAGGCAGTCATAAAGTAATATTGAAATATTGTACACCCGCGAGGTCATCAGGGATTACAAAACAGTACAGCAAACAGGGGGGAACAAACAACACGCAAAGTCGCAGGAAATTCTCCTGCAAAAATACACAGTACGCTAGTTAGTAAGAAGTGTTAAGAATCGAACCCAGGCCGATGGGCAAAATGTCAAACGGCCTCCAAGCACTCTCAGGCACGTTGATAGAATAACAAACCAAACTAATAGCACGGTTATGTACATAGAAACCTGTATGCGGTGCGCGTATGCCGTATGGTAGACAGAGAGTAAAATACGGAGCAAATAATAGCAACCGCGTGCCGTTAACTAAATTACCTCGTAAACACGGACTCTAAATATTAGGAGTTTCACCTCGTTGTATTCATGGGTCCCTCATACTGTAGTGGTGACGAGATTTTTACACATATTGTTTTGGCAAACTCGGGTCCTCGGGACCCCGTATCCTCGGCACTTGTGTTTGGTGCAAAAAACAGGACGCTAGCTAGCAGGATTAGAGAGGTTCCGATTTGCAATCCCGGGTTACGGATTACGACTTAAGGTCATAGATTCCTTTTTTTCGCATGACACTGATGACCTTAACTCGTAATCCGGGAAAACGTCAACGTCCCGAACTTCGGGATCCCAGTGTTAATTCTTACGTCGTTCGGGACGATTTTCGTCCTGGATTACGAGTTGCGAACTAAGGTGCAAACTTCGTGCAAAATCGTAGATTCAGAATATTGTTCAGATTCTTCTACCCCCCCTGGCAGACAGGGAAGATATCTTACCCCGATTGGCCGGCCCCGGGCCGAACTGAGTCGCCAAAACGAGGCCCGGGCCGAAGAGGGACCGAAAGAGAAATTGCTTTGGGGCCGAACGAATTTGGCGCAAATTTCTAAAAATTTGATGAAAATTTTGCGATTTTTGCATTTTCCCATACTTAAGATTAAAATTTTCGCGCCTGCGGCGGGCATTTTGTAGTTCGGACCGGGCGGGCCGAAGACGGGCCGAAATAATTTTTGATTTCGGGCCGTACCAGCTCAACGGAAGATATCTTCCCTGCTGGCAGACTGCTGTCCAGATTATTTGGTGATTAGTGTCCATTGGACAGCCCAAGTATTTAATCATGAACGAAGCTATCATGTTATCTAATTCATGTGCAACATTCTTTGAGGAATTAGCAATTGCTGAGGTGACTTTAAGGGGGTATGCCATTCTAGGGACTACTACTGCATTAATGACATATCTTAGCTGGTGCAGGGTCATGTGCTGCAGCTGAATGGAAGTGAGAGTAGATTTTAGTCTTTCGATGAGGATTTCCGCCTGTTTGTCCCATTCATCATTAAGTGCAAACCATACTCCAAGATATCTGTTAACCTCCTCGCTGCTCGAAAAATCAAGAAACTCTGGTGACTCAGGGGGTATCCATTTCGCATCGATGGAAGGGCTTAAGTCATTGATATCAGGCTCCAGGTGACCCCCTGAGATGAGTAAATCATCGGACAGGTCATATTGTTTTACCATTTTAACCTGGGATTTGATACGCTTTCTATAAGAGTATTTGGATTTCTTAACATTGATGGGGATGCCGACGAAGCTCATGAATTCATATAATATGCCTAGCATGTCTTGAACTTCGTTTTTTGGTTTTGCCGACAAGCATGATGTCATCACAGAAGAACCGTGCAAAGATATTTAAAGGGGTGTCCTTTTCTAGTAGGTTTTGGGAAGGCAGGGTAACATCATTTCCTGGCTTGTCTGGTCTGTGGCGCTCCGAGTGCAGTTCGTATCCATACGTGGTCCCTGACGGGTTTGCACCGTTTGCTCTTTTTGCTAACCATATTGCCAGGATATCCATGATGGCTACAAACCTTAGCGGGCTCAGGACTTCTCCCTGCGGTACTCCACATTCGAGGGACCATTCATCTGTTAAGCCTTCTTCGGTGAGTACCATTCTAGAGGCATCATTCGTGATGTCTGAAATGATGCTAATAATCTGTGGCGGGAACCCTAACTTTCTTAGTGCTAGGTCGCTCATCCAGAATTCAGCCCTGTCGAATGCTTGTTTTAGGTCCAGGTACACTACATGAAGGTCTTTGTCGTATCTATTGGCATCCGAGATTACTTCATTCAAAATTTGGTGAGAGTCATCTATGTTTTTATTCGGAAGAAAGGCATCTTGGATAGGGAAGAGAATGGGGTGAGTATTGAGAATTGTTTTGAGACGGTTAGCTATTATTGTGTTAAACAGTTTAACCCCTAAGCTGCTATGTATTGCGATATCGCAACAAACACTCAAACTTGATTTTCTCAGCGGGAAATTAGTCAAATTCGCTTTTGAAGACAGTTCTGAAAAGCTCTCAATCAGCCGCATGCAACCATGTACTCGAGCGCAGCTAAATCATTTCAATGCTCGAAGTATTTGCCGAGACGTACTTGATTTCAACTACAAAAGAACGCGTCACGCGTAGGGCAGTCATAAAATAGTGTTACATCACCCTAACGGTAACAAGTAGCCCCAACAACATGCATAGTACTTGGTGAGAGTGTTACTTGAGGTCTAGGGTCATAATTAGGGCTTCAACTATCAAAATAAAACGTGAGTCCATTAAAAGTCTCGTTGAAATTCAAGTCGTTGATACTCCGTGTCATCCAATTTGAACGCCATCAACAGACTATTGGGAATAAATGAATCTCGATCGTCGTCTAAAAACCTTCATTTTGACACAATTTTCGTCGTCTAAAAGTTATTGCCACGTCATCTGAAATGTGCCACGTAAGCGACACGTAAGCGACACGTAAGTCGTCCCGCAATTTTTATTACAAAATATTACTCAAATTATTTATTTGTGCATGATGCTTTCGTACTCGGCGAGTCCCGGTAGATTTTTTTGTTGCATTTTTGTTCATATGCGTGCATATCGTGTACAAGTATGCAAATATGGGTACATCCATGTGCAATTTAGGCCAGCATGCACGGTACACGTTTATGAATGTGCGTATTCAGGTGCTTCAATTCCCGTAAAATAAGTTGCAACTGAGATGGGTACTAGCATATGATACACAAATCTATATCATCGTACAAATTTATTCAAAATACACCAAATATTTGTCTATGATGTCTTCTAGGCAAGAGATTTCGATCATTTCACAGTGCTAAGGCTACTATATTGCTGATACATTGGAATCTATATCTTCAATCCACAATTATTTGCGGCACTTGTAGGTTTTAATTCCCTCGATAGCGAGGTAACGTTGACCGCAATGTTGACGCTCTATCGGAGAACATAAATGGCAGAGCTTTATTGGTCAAGGCAATTGCATCGCACGCAATATAGGTCGATTTCCTCTTCATCTCGTTGATGCCGCGTCATAATAAGCGCCCAAGTGACGTCGATTGGAATGACCAGTGTCCTTGGGGTAACCCATTCGTTCCCTATTGGGCTCTGGTCGGGATAAAGTTCCGGTTCTTGAAGGTCAAAAAACATGTATTTCCGAATTCTCCGGGTGTAGCGCCACCAAACGATCCCTAAGTCCTGTCGGTGTCCCGTATGTCTGTCCTCGAGGGTGTTTAAGAACTTACATATCATCCAGCGGTCTACATTGCATTGAGGACATCGCAGGTGGACCATTCCATGTTTACTGATAGCGTCTGCAGCGTCTTCATCACGATCGCGTGTCCCATAAACTCCGAATCGTAGAATTGAAGGCATAACGTGGCCACGATGTTGCAGGATTTTATACCTGTAGATAACAATGCTTGCAAGGTGATTAGCAGTTGAAGCGAAAGTCGTGCGAAACCCATAGCAAAAGTCGAAAATATATATATTGTGAGGATAAATGTGGAGCTATAATACCTGCAGATGGCAATGCTTTCAAGGTAAGTAGCAGATGTTTGAAGGTATGGTTGGAGGTGCGTATGTTAGAAGAAACAAGGGGAAATGAATCTTCAAGGGTCGGGCAAGAGCTTTTGTACCTGGTCGTGAGTGGACCGCGGGTCGTGCAAGAGTAGTGTACTTTTGGTCCAATCAAATTCGTATATCTCGCACATGCGGGATCACTTAGTCGCCGATTCCCGTATGCAAATATGGGTACATCCATGTGCAATTTAGGTCAGTATGCACGGTACACGTTTATGGATGTGCATATTCGGATGCTTCAATTCCCAGAAAACAAGTTGCAACTGAGATGGGTACTAGCATATGATACACAAATCTATATCATCATACAAATTCAATCTATACACACCAAATAATTGTCTAGGATGTCTAGGAGCACATAAATAAGGGTAAGTGTTGGTGTATTAAGCTAGCAGAATAATACATTAGTGTAAGTATCTAATGTGAACTTGCAAATATAAAATAAAGACTGTACACAAGCGTATATGTTTCCTAACGGCAGTTGCACCACTTTCCATCATCATCATTCTCGGGAGAGGCACCGGAGTTCAACTCGGGAATATAGTCCGTGGGAACCGGCATTGTCACTGGGGTTCTTATGTCAGCGACGCCTTGCTCGTCGGAGTATACATGCTCATCCAACAGTTGAAAATACCATGTTTCCCGCGTTTTGCGGATAAACCTCCACTTCGCGTAAGCGGGGTCATGTCTAGTCATGTCATATCTAGGATGCAGCGCAGGATCGACGAACAGTTCCTCGCGAATTAGAAACAAATTCCAGGATTGGCACACACGACATTTTTCGGATTCTATGTGCAGTCGTTCAAGCTGAACAGGTAAGTCTGCAGGGAAATGAGGTGCATTCATATTGGAGGTAGCGTGTTATGTAATCGCAAGCGCCACACTATAATACCTGCAGATGGCGATGCTTTCAAGGTAAGTAGCAGATGTTTGAAGGTATGGTTGAAGGTGCGTATGTTAGAAGAAACAGGGGGAAATGAATCTTCAAGGGTCGGGCAAGAGCTTTTGTACCTGGTCGTGAGTGGACCGCGGGTCGTGCAAGAGTAGTGTACTTTTGGTCCAATCAAATTCGTATATCTCGCACATGCGGGATCACTTAGTCGCCGATTTTTTAATCAATGAAAGACAAAAACACAACCGAGGCAGAAAACCCCATACACAGGCACATCAGCATATCGGCAAGAAACACAAGCCATTGACGAATGAACATTATACACTTCTACCACATTGTTAACATATGTTTAAGTATACTATTCTTATCGAAAAGTAGTCGAAAATCTAACCCTCGGGAGGTTGCAATCCTAAGTCTTACTCGAAATCAAAGTGGAATCAAGATAACATTCTGACTCGTAGCCGCCGTGGTTTCGTTGACGGTAACGTTACGGCTGAACCTGTCGGAACTTGAACCGAAAGGCAAGGTCGTTTCGAAACACACATCGAAAATACCCCAACGTGCATTTGTTGCCTTCCGCATTCCTGCACATATAACATTCATTGTAGTTCCTCCACAACATTCGAACAGTCATACCATGAGGAAGATAGTCAAAATTCCTCATTCTCATTCTGGGGGCAGTAGGGCATGTTGCATACATGCCAAGAACATAGGCAACAATACATTCTCGCTTGGATGGCATGGTTGGATGAGGTGGCAGGTGAAGAAAGAAAAGTGCCAAGCTGAAAAGTGAGTTGTGAGGACAAGGTAGGTGCTTAAATATCTCAGTAGTGTGGCCGTCGTGATTTCAGTTGGCCAATCAAATGACCTCTTTCAGGTGGGTCGGATCGAAGGCCCGCATGTCACAAACATAGCATGTCACAACATTGGAAATGTGAAACGTCGATAACAATTTCATTCAAAATATGTTCGAATACAATTATATTTAACGGTGTTCCAACGATAAGTCAATTTGCTCAATGACAAAGCTATATGCTGTCGCTATATAGCATCAATTCATCCGACGGAACTTGACCCAAGAGCTAAGCTCCTCTCTGAACACACGACAAAAAGGCTGAGTGAGCATTCCATGCCTTCGCCGTCGACGCATTGTGTATTGTAGTTCTGCCACAACGTTTGGATAGTCATACCCGGCGGAAGAAGAACTGTATTGCTGCATGGGTAAGACTCCCCGTGATTTTTGGCAAACTGGTCGATGTATGTGAAAACAGACTGCCGCTTGGATGGCATGACTATGGTAGAAGTAGAAGCAGGTGCGTCGCTGACGGGAAAAGGGGGCAAATGAGTAGTTTAGGCAAGAAATAGAGCTTATGATCTTGGAAAGTCTTGGACCTGCCGAATTATTAGCCTATCAGATACCCGGTACTAGTCCGCTCGGATCGAAGGACCTACAAGTACATATCTACTATTATTTTGCGACGAAGGCGTGTCTGCGAAGTCCATGATTATCCTGTCTGCATTGCCAATCATTCTATGAAAGCAACCTCTGAAGTATGCTTTTCGGGCACCTTAACTTGCAGATGCACATCATCAACCGACCAAACGGAGTGAGACGGTAAAATGGATAAGAATATACAAAATCTGGAGCGTGTAAGTTGGAGTGTACAAACCCCATTCTTGCTGTATACTTCTGAAAGTGAGGGGTTTTGAAAATTGTGGCGTCCCGCATTTCAATGCGCACCGAGGTAACGATTTGCCCGCCAGATATCTGCTGTCTCACGACGGGGCGACCCTTTGGCCGACCTGCAAAACATGCGACGCATTGGATTTCCCAAAAGGCTAGAAACTGCAGGTAGTCCCCATAGGACCAAGCACTCATGGAATTCCGTTCTGCTGGATGCCGCGTATCCCCCGGGTACTTAAACAAAGGTCGGCATCTTGCATATGGCTGTCCTAATATATGACCCCTTGCAAAACGACAGAAAAACTTATGCCGTGCGTAATCAGCTTTCCGACAAGTTTGGGGGGCTTTGCAGTAATTCGCAAGATAGCAGCCGGTACACGTTGCAAGTTGTGAACGATCTTGAAGCCCGCAGTGCAGGCAAACTGGGTACAAAAATTTCATCCGTAAAGGCAGATTATCATGCACGCTTGCGTCATACATTTGAAATTGTATCTTATGTTCCTCTTCCATCGATTTCTTGAGCGCTAGTTCTGAGGGCGAGGACTCTTCAGGGAACCATAGTAACCAAACGTTTTTATCTGGATTTTCCTTCCGCAAAGTAGCAAGTATTGTCATTGGAATTGATTGAACTGAGATGGATGGGAATAAAGGTGCGTCGATGAAGTGTCGAGCGGGGAAATGATTTTGGAAGAGAGGGGAATAGGTTTCATACCTCAATGGTCGTCGTGGTACCGCTCAACTTCATTTAACCAATATAATCAGGCAATCACAATGAAAGCGGAGGCATGTCACCCGCCCCATAAATGACATCGGTTCCACAACAACATATGTCGCCAATACTTTTGGAGAATATACTTTATTTACAATTGTCATATCAAGATATACCATACGTGTTTCATCAGCGTACTTCTGCACTGAGACAATAGGTTATTAAGACTATCAACAAATATTGACCTAGGTGCTGGCACCATGTCCTAGCAGGGAAATCATCATTGCCTAGCGAGCTTTACTTTTCTTGTTCTGATCGGATCCCGGATTTCCGCCTGGTGCCACTTTCCGCTTAGGTATAGGCCCCGCCTTCTTGGCGGCCTCAGCCTTCTGTTTCTTGGCGGCCTCGGCGGCCTCGGCCTTCTGTTTCTTGGCGGCATCCTCCTGTTTCTTGGCGGCCTTGACGGCCTCGGCCTGCTGCCGCTTGGCGGACTTGTCGGCCTCGGCGGCCTCGGCCTGCTGTTTCTTGGCGGCCTTGGCGGCCTCGGCCTCCTGCTGCTTGGCGGTCTTGGCGGCCTCGGCGGCCTCGGCCTGCTGTTTCTTGGCGGCCTTGGCGGCCTCGACCTCCTGCTGCTTGGCGGCCTTGGCGGCCTCGGCCTCCTGCTGCTTGGCGGCCTTTCCCGTTTCCCTCATTTCGACCGCCGTCTTCTTCTCCCGCTCCTTCTCGACTTTCTCTTGCTCTTTACGATGTGCCTCTCTCTGCCTTTTCACCTCGTCGTATTCCTGCTTGCTCAACACTTCGTCGGCCAAAGAAAAAAAATCCATCAGGAAACCTAATGCGCTCTTTCGCTGAGTCGACCATACCTTGCTCCCTGCATCCAAGACACCAGCACTTGTTAAAACCGATATACAAAGTATTTTTCAAAAAATGGATGTAGACATGAATGCTTACCTATCGAAAGCGACGGAACCAAATCCCAACATGTTGGCGGCTACCGAAGTGGTCCCCGAACCGCAGCACGCATCCAAGATGAAGTGATAATCGTGATGAAGAGGTAACACCCCCTCGTACGCAGATTTCCCCCTCGCTTCCCCCTCTAACTCAGGACCTCGCATATGGATATTGACGAGGTCGTGGATGAGCTTCAGCGGCTTCTGGTGTTTGTTAATTCTTTTTCCCTCGGAGTTATTGGCGAATTTCGACGAGTGTACAGGGGCATATTCCCAGGTGTTGGTTCGGCAAGAAGCCACGAACTGCTTATCGACGACATCACTATCCGCAATCTCCTCCTCACCGAGAACTCTAATCAAGTTCTTCATCCAGGGAAGCCTTTTATGCACGGCTGCGTGGGGTTCGTCTGCGAGAGCAATCAGCGCTGCTTAGTCAGATTGCCCATGCTTAGACGCCAAAAGGCAATCACAGAATTGTACGTAACTTAACATCTACGGACCTGTAGGTGTTGCTTCCTTGACGTAGTAACACAAGACAAAGCACTCCATGCGGTTGGCGTAGTTCCGTGGCGCAACGCCGGATTCCAAGGTCATCATGTTCGATCTGCTCAAAGGTTTCACCCAGAACATCTTTTCGGCGTTCCCGTGGCAAAACTGCTTGGCGGCTTCGAAGAACTCGTGGTGTTGTTGGAAGCCACAGAAACATCCCCCTACCCAATCATCACACGTGGTCAAATTGTTGAAGTTGTGTAGGAATTGCTTGAACTCTCCTGCTAAGAGAGGTTCGGGAACCATTTCTTGTTCGAGTCCAGAGCATACTCGCAATCCATAATGAAACCGGTGAATGGAAGCCTGGGAAGAGTCGTGAAGGATTCAGGTGATGCGGGCTCCAGCAGAAAGTCCATCTTGAAAACCAACTGCGGAATCTTGTGAGTGTAGAAGTAGTCATCATCGTCGACTTGCTGGCCCTCAGGAACGTTTGACAATATTCGATAACTCACACCTGTGTGCAATGTAAACGATTAGTAATTACATAGCTACGGTGCACAAATGGAATATGAAACCGAGATACGCACATGGAAGATCCTTTAGGATGTTTTCCGCAGTCGATGCTGTCGTCGACCCGATTTTCAGCAACATCCTGCTCTCGATATTATTCCAGTAGAACTTTATATCCTTCGGAATGTTTTTGATCAGTTTCTCTATCTTCTCCTCGTGCCGCTGTTTTTCTTTTGCAGGCCGTTGTTCAAATTGAAATTTCCGGTTCTCCTGCTCGTTCTTGCAGGAGACCTTCGGGGGCACCACTCCCGCCTGGTACAGTTGTAAACAAACCCCGTTGTTAATTGAACGCGCAAGCCGATATGGAAAAAAATCAGATATCGTGAAGGACGACCAGAGGGCGCAACTTAGGTAAATTACCTTCAGTAATGTACGTATTTCTCTCTCATCCCCAGCCCCTGGGAAAACTTCGCAAAACTTCCCCCAGTCTTGTTCTGGGTTGGGAAACGTAAAGGTGTCAAGCTTCTTTTGCAGCGCAATGATTTCTGCATCCAGCTCACCGTACGTCATCTTACGAGCCCAGAACTTCGACTCGGGAGCACCGGGATCCACGACAGCATCCACTGGTTTCCTTTCCTTAGGTATGGGATACCCATCTTCATCTAGGTAAGGAATGAAGCAGGCTGCACCTATGTCGGATATGTCGTTTTCGAACCCTCCCGGTTGTGTTTGCAGAAAGTTCTGCATAGAATGCCGGTTTTTCTTGAGAAAGCTCAGGTGCCGGTAGGCCGGTGTCGATTCCAAGGAGGTTGTTATGTTGAATCGTTTATGAGCCTCTGAGGCAAGCAGCATTAGGTTCTCTCGAACATTGTTGAGAGTCTTGATCTCGGCGATACGGTTGATCATATCTTTGACCGTGTACTTCCGTTCGATGACGGCTTCGTCGACAAGGTCAGTGATCTCACGTAAGTGTCCTTCGGTCAAGGGGGCCCAGCTTTCATAGAACCCCTTCGGCAGATCATGGTAGACGATCGGCTTTCCGGCTGTGGGGTCCCATTTAGGCTGCTTGGTCGTTGGTGCGTTGAGGTCAGTTGTGCCGGTCGACATACCGCTTGAACGTTTACGTTTGGGCTTATTGCGAGATGACCCAACCGTGGCCAAGGTCGTCTCCGTGGCGTCTTCATCGTCCGGGTCAACTCCCTCTAGCGCCCCTTCACTGTGGGCCTTCATCACTGAAAGCGGAAACATGAAATACCAAATCGTCAGTTAGCTACTGCAAAAACACCTAAGAGCAAATAAGAATAATGTCGGGACGATTACAAAAAATGGCAGCACCTCTCTGAAGTTGTTTGAACAACTGGTACGATTGCACCGAGATAGCCCAAGCAGCCCAATGCGTGTTCTTCTTGTCTGCATTCAGCTTCTGGTGATTGAACACCTGCGTCTTCAGCGCCGCTTCGAAGTCGGGATTCAAGTTCTGCTTCGGCGGCACCCGACGGTATTTCAAGTTCTCAAAACTCTTCATTCCAGCGTCTCTCTCGTTGGGTTCGGCCATCAGTTTCTCCACGTGTTTTCGCAAGCCAAGAATGATCTCCGTCATGTTGCGGTGCTTCATGTAGGCGTCAATGTTGTTCTGCTCATTCCCAAGCTGCGTGCGCAAACGAATTGCACGGATCATGACTATAGCAGAGAAGCTGGCCGACCGTAAACCTCCCTAAACACTTGAGTATGTAAGCCCTGAGAAGCACCTGAGAAAACTGGCATGAGTGAGACACACCTGATTCATTTCGATGGCGGTCAAGTTCATGAAGAGACGGCATTCGATGAACTGAAACGCTTCCGTTCGATTTTCATGGTTTGCGTGCTTTGCTTCATCCGCCTTGACGCAGCGACGCTTTGCCTCCAGCAAATGCTGATGTCCAAAGCAGGTGAATCTGTAGAATAACAAAGAAAGTGTAAGTTGGAACACATATGCATGCATCCATCAACGCAATGGGTCTTACGTGTATCTGCCTTTCCCGATGTCCGCCCAAACGAATGCCTCTGGGTTGGTGCTTGTTGCATCTTGTTGATTCTCTATGACGGAAATCAGGGCTGGAGATCCCGAACCGGTGTGTGGGTTCCAGTACATCATTTCGGCAATAGCCTGGGCGTGATGTTCGTCCAGTGGTCGAGGGCGATGCGCTCCTTCTGCATCATCGATGTACTGGATGGGGATTCTCCACGATGTCGCACATGGATTATTAGTGTCGACCAACTTATGCATGTCATCGATTTCCCTGATGGCCCACATAAGCAACGTATACTTGGTTTAAGTAATGCACATACACCATCAAAAAAAGCAATGGTCGTATAAGTAAATCTCAGGAGGGAAGATGCATACTTGCGAATGGCAGCCTGCTTTTTTTGCTCATCTGCCTCGGTTTCATCGGCGGTCTTCGGAGTCTTTGAAGGGGACACAATCTCCTCATCCCCCTGCTCCATGATGAATGCAGGAATTGGCCGCTGCGGAGTTCCAGCTGCAGGAGATACAAGGCCCGCTGATGGGAGAGGGCTTGCCGCTGATGGCCCTGGAGCAGGGCTTGCCCCTGATGGCCCTGCACCTGCAGGGTTTGCCCCTGATGGCCCTGCACCTGCAGGGCTTGTCCCTGATGGCCCTGCACCTGCAGGGCTTGCCCCTGATGGCCCTGCACCTGCAGGGCTTGCCCCTGATGGCCCTGCACCTGCAGGGTATGCCCCTGATGGCCCTGCACCTGCAGGGTATGCCCCTGATGGCTCTGCACGTGCAGGGCTTGCCTCGCAGGAACCTGAAGGGCTTATTCCAGAGAGTCTTCGAGATTTACGAGTGAGAGGTGTAGTTTCAATTGAAGGAGGTGTAGCCGTTTTTGTATATGGTAGTTTACGACCCGTATCGTCTCCACCAACTGCAGGTTGCGTTGGCACCTCAGCTTCAGCTTCAGCTTCAACCTCAGCTTCAGATGGAGGCCCGTCACTATCGAAACCTTATCACACCACAAAAGCAAATCAATTCTCAGTATTTGAATACATATATCATTTTTGTGACCTAAGACGGAGAGCGAAGGAGAAAGGGAGATAGAGAGGGAGAGATGTTTTATATCGGCTCACCGGCATCGCCTTCAGGGTTGGCAACTTGTTGCGTTGGAACCTCAACATCAGATGGAGGCCCGTCACTATCGGAACCTTTTCACAACACAAAAGCAAATCAATTCTCAGTATTTTAATACATATATCATTTTTGTGACCTAAGACGGAGAGCGAAGGAGAAAGGGAGATAGAGAGGGAGAGATGTTTTATATCGGCTCACCGGCATCGCCTTCAGGGTTGGCAACTTGTTGCGTTGGAACCTCAACATCAGATGGAGGCCCGTCACTATCGGAACCTTTTCACAACACAAAAGCAAATCAATTCTCAGTATTTGAATACATATATCATTTTTTTGACCTAAGACGGAGAGCGAAGGAGAAAGGGAGATAGAGAGGGAGAGATGTTTTATATCGGCTCACCGGCATCGCTTTCGAGTGCCGAGTTGGCAACTGGTTGCGTTGGCACCTCAGCCAAAGATTGAGGAAGAAGGTCCGCACTGCCGACACCCCCTGCCAACACGAAAGCAAATTAATTCTCAGTATTTGAAGAGATAACATTTTATCTAAGATAGAGAGAGGGAGATTTACCTATGATCCAAAGGTAGTGTTTCGATCTCACGAGTTCGTCGTCCTTTCCAGCTTCCTTATTTGCAAATCGGATGCGGGCCACCGTCGTGTCGTCTTCACGGACGCTGCCGTCTGGAGCTGTCCACGTCGGGGCGCTGTCCAAAATGTAGGCATATCCTCGTTTGCGGAATATCGGTGTGGTGTCAATGACGACGACATCTTTCTGCATCAAAGCAGTATCTTGTCCTTCAGGTCGAGGACGGACGGGCTCGTCTTGCACTGGGGCCTTTTCCGCCGCTTTTTGCAAGTTTTCGACGGACTCAGATACTTTCTCTGGAACGTTCTCCAACAGGAGATGATCTTCGGCTTTGCGAATACTCCCAAGATCTGGAAGATACTGTTGCGATCAAACGGATAGGTGAGAAGCAGCGGAACGCGATAAGCATTAAAATAACATAAAATTGACAGAAGGTGTGAATTTTGAAACCATTACCTCGGAGACAAACGCGGCCCATGTCGAGATGTGCAAAGTCGGTTCAACGATCTGGAGATTATTGTTTTTGGGGGTGTATTTCTTTGAGTGGAGTCGAGAATAATCCTCGTACTGCTCGGTGTGAATAGTATGCAATGTATCCACAAGTTCGGTGAAGCACTTGAGCATCTTTGGGAAATATTCGTTTTTCAAGTAGTCTGCTTCACCAAGATTCTTGTGAAGATTGTCGAGTCGCTCGTTGTCTTGCGTGATAAGCATGTACTTTGCATCGATAGCTCTGAAGATATCTACACGGCGGAAATCCCGGGTCGTGATGAAAGGCGATGCAGTAAAGCAGTCAGAGGCAGCAGTGTACATTTTGGGCACTGTACCAACGGGTCTCTTTTTTACGGGTTGCGCGCCAGGGCAAATGAATTTATCCATTGCGAGCATAATGCCTAAGAAGCGAGGATGCTCTGCTATGTCCTTGTCCTTGGCGAGATCGATATACGTCTTGAACCATTGTGCAACAACGGTCATCTCGGTGTCAGCGTCAGGTGCAGGGATTTCAGGGCGACCAAATGACAATACTTTGTCGATGATGATTCCCGCTAAGAGGTGCTGAGGTACTGAAAAGAACGAATGAATTCGAAAGACTGAATTAGAAAAGATAAGCAGAAGATAAATAAGGCCTGAATTAGAAGGAGAAGGAAAACGAAGGGAAGAATGAGAGAAAATACTGACCAATTTTCCCAGTTCTCCCAGTTCCTTGCACGGGCTGCTGTTTGGGTAGGTTTCTCTTCGGCATAGTATGAACGAAGTCCACGAACGGACAGCATCCCAGAGCCTGTTTATCAGCGACCACGAGTGCAAAAGGTTCGAAATCCTCGCCCGCTGCCATCGTCATCATGCCATGAATCACAAACATCGACTCGCCGACAAGACTGTCTGCCTGCCTTGGAGTCTTGAGGAGTGGGTACTCGTAAGCTTTTGGGATGATGCTCATGCTCCACCATCCCAGACCATGTGCACCGCTTGTTTCCTTCGAATACATATCTGCAAGGACTGGAACGCTGTAAAAGTCATTATCACAAAGCTTCCGGGCAAAGGAATAGGCCTGAGGAGGCCCTTCAACTGAATCCGCGCCCTCTTCGGAAGAAGAACTCATAACCCTGCATGTCACCATGCACAGAAAACACAAATTAAGAAACGTAAATCATGAATGATATAAATATAACACGGCCCTGCTAAACAACATCATATCATATATTTAGTATATTCATCTCTGAGCAATGGAATTATGTATACCAAACTTTGGCCCGAGATTTTCCCGGTTACCGCAGAAGGGGTTTATAACTTCATTCCAGAGCCTAGGTACTAGGTTTGTCCGTTTGCACGGCCGCGCCATTCCCCCGTTCTAGAGATGAATAACAGCAGAATATTTGAGATGATTGCATAATTATACACAACAAAATACCTACCCAACAACAAAATCTCCACACAGCAATATGCACAACAAAATATGCACAACAAATATGAATAAAAATATCATATATACGTTGTTTGTCCTCTTCCTCCTTACAAAATTTTTGGCAGCACGAGAGGCTCATGAGGTGAAGCCATGGCCGCTTGGATGCGGCCTCGGCCGGGGGAGCACAGTGGGAACAACAGGCTCCCCACGTAAGAGCTCATAACAGTGCGACCACCTCAGAGATCATAGGAGGTGGTGGGGGAAGGAGGTGGTGGTGGCAGGTGGAGTGGGGGGGGAGGAGGAGGCGGTAAAGGGGCAACTGGAAAATGGAGCGGCAGAGGAGCAACAAATGCAGAATCATATGCGGACCGACTCAGTCGGGTCCCGCACATCTCCAAGAACAGCATATGGTCCTCAGGGAAAGGAGTGACTTCTCGGGTTCGCTTTGGCATCTTTACCTTTAGCTATGTGTTTGAGAAGCTCTTGAGTTTAAGACCTATAAACAACAAAAACACAAAATTGATTTAGCCATGTCTTTGATTCTGCCGCGCTGAAAAGGAAGAGCTGAAGGTGAGCGACTCATCCGCGGATGAGTCGCCCGAAGAATAGAGGGAGCTGAAGGGCGACTCATCCGCGGATGAGTCGCCCGAAG
>LGRX02014929.1:0-15300 GCA_001247695.2 Cymbomonas tetramitiformis
TAGACCATTACTTTCCGGCGTCTGAAAGGCGTGGAATTAACTAATTCGAGATCGCTTGCCTGGTAGCAACTTACGTACTTTGCAATGTAATAGTAACGCTATGATATGTTGTACGACCAGCTGACTTATGGCTTTTGCGACATATATATATATTGTAACACTACTAACACTAGCAAACATTCTACTTGTAATTAAACGAATATACACCGTTCATGCAACAATACCCGTGTGATGATAGTTGTATAGCCGCGTTTTTGACGCGGGGCTTGTGTTTATGAACACACCCAATCCAAAAAAGATATCTCTCTCCGTTGATTGCTCGATGATCACTCGAACCACAATGGCAAACCGCATAATGAAGGCACTTTAGTACCGCACTTAAACGCATACCGCAACCTACGTGGCTGCCACATTATGCGCATTATGCGCGTGATGATGACGTGGCGGTCGCCCGTCGTCTATAAACCGAGAATAGTAACGGAAAACACCGTCTAAAAACATGCATGCGGTTCACCTATCCCCAATAGTACGGTAGCGATGGTTCGCCTTGAGAACCGGAGGCGAGTGGTGTATCCCCCCTCGCTAATTTCTAAGAAGGAGGTAGGTGCCACGGCAGCTGCCACGGCAGCAGCACCGCAAGCGGCGGCCACGGCAGGAGCATCGCCTGCAGCTGCCACCGCAGCAGCACCGCCTCCTGGCCCTGAGGTGGAAAATGCGGCAGATGCAGAGCAGGGCACAGCTGCCGCGGCGGCCTCTCTGGAGGTGCCAGGAACAGAGCAGGCAGGGCACGGCTGCTGTAGAGACGCCTGCTGTCGTCGACGTGCCTGCTGTGAAGGCCCCTGATCCTCAGCACAAGTCTGCTGAGGATCAGCCAGTTGCAGAGCAGGGCACGGCTGCTGCAGAGACGCCTGCTGCCGTGGACGTGCCTGCTGTGGAGGCCCCAGTTTCAAAGCATCAGTCCGCTGGGGAGGTGCCAGATACAGAGGAGGGCAAAGATGCTGGAGAGACGCCTGCTCCTAAGGTGCCTGCTGCGGAGGGGGCAAAGAATGCGGAGGAGCAGCCTCACTTTACAAAAGGCGTGCTGCTGGACGAGCACTGGAGGCACAGGCTTGCAGAGGGTGGGTATTGTGTCGGTCAGTTGCAGGACACGATATCGGCTAAGGCTCTGGTTGCAGAGTTCCAGAAGGATTTGGCTCCGAGGTCCGAGCTCCGTGTTCAGAAACAACTTCAGGGCGTTCAAGAAGAAGGCCAATGGGGAGCTGGACACCCTGAAGGACGGGAAGAGGTGGATCGGGAACCTGGTGGAGGGCACGCCGTTTTACAAACGGTTTGAACAGGTGGCTGAGGACGTCATAGCTGCGGTGGGGGACAAGTTCGGGAAGCTGGAGGTGCCGAAAGGTGACATGGCGCGAACCGCCCTGCTCACCTACCCGCAGGCGTTGGTTCAGGAGAAGCATCGGGACTATGGTGCGCTGTCCGTCATGCTAGTCCTGACGGACATGTACCCCTTTACGGTGTACCCCCAGTCGCATAAGTTGGGGGATGGGGCCACCCTGGACAGCCTTCGGCCGGTGACCTGCTTCCTGCCGGCAAAGAGCGTGGTGATCTTCGACGGCAGGCTAATCCACAACGCGGTGGAGATGCAAAGTGGAACTTTTCGTGCGTCAGCGCACACCTACATTACAGCGGTGGAAGACCTCTTTCCGGAAAACACCACTTTTCCGGTCTCTGGATCCGCCACCATAACTGCGTCGCCCTGGGAGTTTGTGGTTGGGCATGACCCTTGCAGAAGAAAGCATTATGACTCGCAAGGAATTGAGCGAGCCACTACCTCGGAGCCTTCCCAGGCAATGACTGCCCTGGAGCGGGAGATCGACTTCGCGAACGCGATCAATGAGGTTGACGAGGATATGGGGAGGAGTGTGGTGCTTGGGGAGCCACAGGAGTATGATGCGTGCCTGGCGTTGCGGGAGCTTCTGAGGGATACGGTGGCTTTTGGGAGGGTTGTGTACCACGAACAGCACAAGGATGTGGTCTGGATTGGTGGCCCCATCGTGAAGCCAAAGGAAGGTGCAAAACAAGGGACGGCATGCTGGGTATATGGGCCGTGGCTTGTGGCGGATCCAGTGGGGAGTAAGATTCCGCGGAGGAGGGTGCTGTTCCGCGCTACGGCGTTGAACAGCAAGCTAAGTTTGCTAACACAAGCCAGGGAATGGGAGGTGCAGCACTACTGTACGACAACATGAACGCGGAAGGAGGCTTTTTTGATGAGGCATACAATTCCTTTAAGCACGGTCTGGTGGAGGAGGGGGTGATTCGGGTGATGAAAAGTTTGCAGGCATATGGGAAGGGGCATGCGGAGACGTTGACCGGCGAGTTGAAGCCGCCGGTGACTGCAGCAGCAGCAGCAGCAGCAGCAGAAGCGGAGAAGAAGGAGAAGGAGAAGAAGGAGAAGGCTGCAGCAGCGGAGAGGGAGAAGGAGAAGAAGGAGAAGGCTGCAGCAGCGGAGAGGGAGAAGGCGAAGAAGGAGAAGGCTGCAGCGGAGAGGGAGAAGGAGAAGAAGGACAGGGCGGAAACCCTGGCAGGGATGCGGAAGGCATTGGCTATTCCTCGGGTGAGTAAGAAGCGTGGACGGGGAGGTAGCCCCGCGGGCACTGGGGTTAAAGGACCGGAGCGCGGCACAAGCACGAAGGCGCGGAGAACAGGCGCTGAGGGGAACATCTCCGAGACTCTCGCCGCGTTCGGCTCCACTCAGAGAGTGCCTGAGGTTTGTGCCCCACTGCAGTCTTTGAGACGAACGCGCTCGCAGCAGGCAGCGGCGGCAGCAGTGGAGGGTGGCTCCGACAGGAAACGCAGGAGCCCTTGTCCAGTTCATGGCCCTCGTGCTGCACAGTCGGAGCCGGACGAATTGTCGGACACGGACACGGAGCAGGCAGGAGCAAGCATACCAGGAGGGCCGTTGTCTGCGCGAGCCCCGCGGGTTTTGGAGGAGCTGGGTACGCAGGTGGGTACTCCTTCAGGGCCTTTCGAGCACTCCCCTGGGGGAGTGCTCGATCCCCTGAACCTCTTCAACGATTCAGTGGGCCGCAACACGCCCATTGACAGCCGGCCGCATCATCACAGTGCAGACGCCGCGGAGCTGTTTAACAGGGAGCGCGCGGCGACGGGGAGCCTGACGACGGACTTGGCCAGGCCACGGTCGGAAGGTTGGGAGGGGCGAAGGGAGGTGACACCGAGCTCAGCTGAACCTCCGGTGTTGGCGTCGAAGGCCCGTCAGGCGGAGATTGCCGAGTTGGAGGCTCGGGTGAGGATCCAGGCCTTGAAGATGCAGTTGGCGCAGGGGGCAGCCGCCTTGGCCCAGGCAGGGATTGCGTCGGCTGCCTCCCCAGGGCCGGAGGTAGGTGCCACGGCAGCTGCCACGGCAGCAGCACCGCAAGCGGCGGCCACGGCAGCAGCATCGCCTGCAGCGGCCACCGCAGCAGCACCGCCTGCAGCTGCCACCGCAGCAGCACCGCCTGCAGCTGCCACCGCAGCAGCACCGCCTGCGGCTGCCACCGCAGCAGCACCGCCTGCGGCTGCCACCGCAGCAGCACCGCCTGCGGCTGCCACCGCAGCAGCACCGCCTGCGGCTGCCACCGCAGCAGCACCGCCTGCGGCTGCCACCGCAGCAGCACCGCCTGCAGCTGCCACCGCAACAGCACCGTCCGCAGCTGCCACCGCAACAGCACCGTCCGCAGCTGCACCGTCAAGACCCGCGCTCTTCCACGCGCCCAGCTCCCCTGGTGAGACTGCTCCGCCGGAGATGCCATATGAGTGGGTGTATGGTGGGGTTTATTATAACTCGGATGCCGTACCTCCCCAACATCACGGGCGCGCCCTCCCCGCCCTCCCCCAGTACCCGCCCATGATGCTGGGACTGGACCCGTATGCTGCGCAGACCCCGTATGCGCAGACCTATCGGGCACCCCACGGCCGTGCGGCCCATGATGCCATGCCAGGTTATGCGTTGGCGGTGCAGCAGCAGTACCCTGAGCAGCTGGTCACGATGCCTTTACGGCAGGCGATGAGGCTGAATGCAGCCTTGTCAAGGCAGCTTCCGCCTGAGTGGTCCTCACAGCCGCGGCAATCATGGGACCCGTTTTATGGACCTGGCATGGGCCGCCCCTAGATCTGGTTAAATTGGAGCCTGTGCATCAGCCTAAAAAGCATGTGAAGCTGTGAATCAGCCTAGAGAAGATATTCCAAAAAGAGATTTTCTCTCACACACTTAAAAGCATGTAAAAAGAAAGCTATTTTTATTGAAATGCTATGCAGTGTGCCTATTGGCAATGAGATGTGAAGAGCAAAAGAAATGCAAATGTTTCCTGAAAAGTGTTAGGTTATGGGCCAAAGCACGCTTCCATTGTGCTCCAGCAAAATGTTATCCAAATAACAAATTACATTCATGTTTTGATAATGACAGGCTTGTGTTCCTCGTGATGGCAACTCGTATGCAATTACAAATTTCCAACTGAAACAGGCCTGGAGACCACGAATATGCACACTTCGCACGCATGAGTATATAATATACGTACATATAGAACGCCAAAACAGGCCCGCAACTGGCCGAAACAGGCAAAAAAATCGATTTCTGTTGAAATTTGGGCCAAAAAAATATTTTTTTCCAAAATTTCAAATTGCGATTCCCATCAGGAGTGCTTAGGTGATATGTGAAAACCCTCATTTCCACGAATATGTGCACTCCACACGCGCCGAGTGGCGTAGAGCGCCAAAACAGGCCCGCGACAGGCCGAAACAGGCAAAAAACCGCGATTTTCGGCCGATTTGAGCCAATTTTTTTTTTCCCAAAATTTCAAATTGCGGTGACCATCAGGATTAATTACCGGACATCGGAAACCCATCAATTCCACGAATCGCTGCACTCCTCACCCGCGTAATGGAGTAGAACACCAAATCAAGCTAAAAACAACGGTTTTTCGGCGATTTCACCCTGAAAAAATATTTTTTTGGGAAAATGAAAAAAAGTTGTATTTTTTAAATTCCTGCGATTCCACAGCGATTACATTACATCATAGAAATATTCCATTATAGTTGTGACACATACTTAAGCCATTCTCACTCGTGCGACGGCTCAATTATGGCCTGATTTGGCTGGCAATGGCGTTTGGCGTACTGGCGTTGGTGCTGAGATCGCCTAGGCGTTTTCGTCTGGCGATCGTCAGATCGGCACTCTGTCATCGTCGCCCGTAGGTTGCGATTTGATCTTTATTTGCGCCTGCTGATTAGGTACGATAAATACAGCAATTTGGCCGGTTGGGATCCTAAAACACAACACCGGGTCCATAGGTTATGGATATTGCCCAACGTAAACCTCTGGATATGTGTAAAGGGCAGTGAGTGGTTCAAATTGTATGATTCACTACGAACCCCTCAGTGAAAGGAATGTCCCATCATCAATCGCCCTAAAGCCAAAATAAGCCGAACCACTGTCGGGGAGTGCAATGATCTTCAGGTACGCAGCTCATACATTGGAAGCGCGCCGCAGGCGAAATGCTGCCAAATGCAACCCCCCCTCCAGTAGCTTATATAACGTGCGGATCCGCTTCCCCCTAATAGGCAATAAAGAATCTCCCGGTACGAGAATACTTCATAGGCCGCGTCGGCGCATCTGGCCACTCTGCACGATTCGAGCACTGCCTTTTCATTCTCAGACGGTCTGCCTTTATTTATGCACGTATCATCACCACACCGCGAGTATACCGCGAGTCTGTCCACGCCAGATCGACATATTTTGGCAGTGACAGGCCATACGGTACTGATGTCATGATTATATATCTGTCATATATTTAAGATGATATATATGATATCATATTCTGTCATATATTTAAGATCATAAATGCCAGAGGTAAACCAGGCAGGTAGGAGTGCTTCGCTGCAACGAAGGGCGCGGTTTTTTAACGTGTGTACTGTTGCAGGTGACGTTGTCGTATAAGATATCTTAAAGTATGACCTGATGCCACTAGGGTAAAATTCGTGTCAAAAGCCTAAAAAATATAAGCAGAGGACGTTGCAGAGGACGTCGTTATGAGCATTATCATAAGGTGATGCGAGACTCGTAATCTTGAAGGCGCACACAATGCGCGATGACTGCGGACAAATTTCGCACCCTGATTGAAAGACCACAGCATCTATAGCCGGAGCGACTTATTCTACGTACAATCAAATCTTCGCATGCACGAGCTATATATATTTACATACTCCGCTAGCCGATTGCATATTGATAGGAGCGTACGAAGCACACATGATGCGGATATTGTATCACTTCATGCCAGTTGTGATGGGCTCTTCACTATCCATAAACGATTCAGCAACAGCACGGGGGACTCGACGACGGTTCGCACTCTTTCTAATGCTGTCGACAATAGTATCACACATGCTAGCCGATCATGTGCCCCCCTTTCATGACGGAGGGAAAATCGCCTCCATCTTGCGGCAATTCAACAGTCGAGTGACTAGACCCTCTCTCTGGCCGCAACAGAGTGGGCAACACACGTATATGCATCGCATTGGCGAACCAGCTGTCCACTCATATTATCGCCGCCCATTTATAACAGGTGTGTATACTAACAATCGTTGTCGCCCCGCACCGAGCGTGCGCGGCGCTGATGGTCTTTTAGCGTTAGTGGTAAAAATAATGGTCGTGCGACGCGTGTATTGAGAATGCATAATCATCACAAAGATTAATATAGAACGCGTAAGATACACGCCTCTGCAAAAATAATTCTACTAAAAGTACGCGTCACTTTTACTTTTGCGTGAGAGACCAATCCTGAGCACACCTATGATTATTGGCTTAATAAAAATGCAATCAAAAGTGCACGCGCATCCAACTACAACGCCACACACGTGCGTGACGCCCACGCATATATACGGATATTCCACCCAAGTAATTATAAAAATATGTTGTGTGGACCGAAATTCGGACCCATGAAGAGATTGCACTTTTCACAATTTGCGTTGTGTGCGCACCTACACTTCTGAAATGAAGTAGTTGGGCCTTCGGTATGCTGTGCGCACGATCGATCGAGTGCGTACCCGTTACTGCTTGATCGCGTGCGATAATTACGCCTTTACAACTTACATCGACAAATTCTCCGCGTTTTGGGTATATACCAACAAATTGGCGTGGTACTAGGGTGTGGCATACACTCCGAGGGTGGTGAAACTCCTAATTAAGACCGATCATTACACACCTCAGTCGCTAAGAGAGTGTAAACTCGGGTCATCGTTCGACGTGCACAAATTATACTGTACAGTAGAAAGAGGGTGGTGTTGTGAACATATGTCAAGGGCAGTGGTTATTATTATGTCGAGGGTGTCGCAGATTTGAACAGTGCCGACCCGGACAAGTGTAAGGGCTGTCCCGTCCCGCCACTCGCACCAACATCCAAAGCCACAACCGAACCCTGCCAATCCCGTGCTGGGGAGTTTTAGCTTGCTCATATTCACGGGCACGCTTCAACCAAAACACGAGTGTGTACTGGTTAGGTGGCGCGTGTGTGTGTGGGTGGGTGTACACATGTGTGGGATAAGAAATGGATATATATATAAAAGATGGCATATGTTCTGTACAGCATATTCTACTCCCCTCCTGATGACTACGGTGTACAGTACATACTACAGTCGTTATGCATATGCACTCACCTGATGGACCGGGCCAGCATTTTTCGAAATATGGGCCGTTCTCTCAAAAATACTCTCAGTTGACAGCACCGTCTCAAAACATGTATTACAACCCTGCTCTGCTTTTGGCTTACCGATGAACTAAACTTCAATGATGATGAGTCCAACCATTTAGACTCTACTCCTCTAGTCCGCCGTGAGGGTATACATATGCTAGTGGAAGTGAAGCAGAATCTGAAATTAAGACAAACAAAGTTCCCCAGAAAATAATACAAAGCTCACTAGAAAATAATATCTAGTGGTCACAAAGTGATGATAGCCCTGGTTGACAGCTTAGCACAATCGAGCGAGGCTTTCGACGATTGGATACAGTTATCGAAACTGAAACTAAGCACTTAGTTGCGTTGCCTTGTGATGTGATGCGTGTATACAGTCGTCGTTGAATAAACGACCATGTTGTCCCGCACGCGGAATCTTTACACGAGCACACATCAGCCCACCAAACACCGTGGCACATACATCCGCCCCGCCCTCCAAAATCATGGATCAATGCGGAATTTGTGTGCATGCAAGATTGTGCGTAGTTGGTTTTCATCATTACATATCCGTCTTGCAAGTTGCTGATGCATATGTACCAACGACCATTGTACATGCGCGAGGCATCCCAGGACACAAAATTCATAATCGCCTCTCACACGGTGATTTCCCTGCACATACCGCGCTGTGCAGTGTATATGCCGATTTCATACGCATCTGTGCTGTACGCATATGCTGTACGCATGCTGCAATGAAGGCGGCACCGACAATTTGTGCGTGTGGTATGGATACATGTATGATTCGCAACCGCAGCGCCTCGCCGATTCGATTCCAGCTAACATTCGGTGTTTCTAACAGTTCCATACTTACAGTGGTTGTTACAGCCGATCCTTGCAGATATGCAAATATTTCAATCACCCAAATTTCAGGTTTCGAAACTGATTCCGCAACAGAGACATTGCCAAACCCAGCCAGAAGTGCCAAGCTATTTTTCAATATCAATCAATGTAACTTCAAGTAGTATTTGTGAAAAAATAAAGGAGATGAAAATAGAAATAGAAACCCTTCACACTGTGCACGATTGTAGTCTTCATGACGCCCCTTTTGCTGCATGACTGCATACGACTTGATATGACCGGTGGTGTGTCCGTCATACTGCTAATTTTGGTTTGTGATGTTGTGCGAGCACGTCATGTACGCGGCGACGTAACTATGGTACTCTCAACATCAGGCATTTCTGATATGTGTGTATCATTAAGGACCTTTCTTCTGAATACGCACATATTGTACAAATAGTAGCCAAGACCCTTTGATGATAGATATAGCAGCACACCATTGTGATCATAATAGTTTGCTCGCATATCAGACTACACAATGGCTCTTATGTTGCCACATAAAATGTTGCATACGGTCATGCCAGACTTTGAAAGCGTGTTCCCCCCACCTTCACCTTCACATCAAAATGCAAATTTCACCTGAAAATTACCACTCAGAGAAAACTAATATAATGCAGTATGCATGGCCAGTAATGGGGACTACAACCCCGACACCCTGAATAAGGGCGTATATTTCCCTTTTTCTTTGCAGGATTCATGCAAACAACACATCATATTCGTCTAATGACCCCACGTAAAGGCGATAGCACTCTAGACTCCGCTTCCTACTGTATACTCCATAATATCATTACATGATAGCACGATCCACCATCTTTGGCTCTCAACAACCTGAATGTTGACCAATTGAACCAATAACGATTTGACAACTGTACACGGCATTACCGACAACACATACCTAATTTCATATAAGTGCATATGTGTGAACGATTTGCTGGGGTCCTTGTGAATGGGGAGTCACGTGTATGTGTTAGATGCAACCGCATCATCAGCATCTGCAACACACACATCACATGCTGATGACGAATTGTCACACAACCGCATGCCAAATTCCGATGGCAGTGATGATGGCAACACAATTGCAACATTTATACCACGTGCTTGGGCCAGCACAGGGCCGCTTCGCTTCTCATCGCATATCCGTCACGAGACCAACTGCTTTGGCAACGAATATCCAGGTCAGTCGAAGCCATATGGTAGGCGCATGTTGACCGCGCATGACTATTTTGCTACTGTATTCATTGTGACTTATATGCGTATGCCAAGCGGCATCGCGCAGACGTACACCCTCTTTGGGACACCCAAAGTGCATTGAAATATAAAGTAACGCTGATCGTAGCAAGCGGGCAAAACACATACGGTAATATAATTGAGCCTTGACAAATTTCTGCATGCCCGAAACCAACGCGCGCCTACACACGGCTATGACACGCGGGTTGAATGTATCATATGCATGTGTGCGTGCAGATATATTTGAGCAATTTGTTTGCGGATGACTGATTATCGTCTCGATGACTATGTGCCAACATATTCTAGTATTGTTGGCAATAGTTATCCGCAATTTGACTTCCTCACCTTACCACACGGTTTGCAATTTGATACCGGTAGTGTCCACTCGAACCATATGTGGAACCACAAAATAAACTTATCATAGTATAAATTATTTGGGTCCGACAAATGATAATTCTATAACGTTTAGAGCCGTATCTACAAATCATGCAACGTGCCCATTGCGATATTGACATTATATTGCGTCCGATGAGTTTTTTGATGCCTTAGGAGGCGCTGCATTCTCTTTGAGATTTTGGCTATGGCAAAAATATCCATGGCAAACACATTAATTCAAATACCAGCGTTAAAATCAAAACATAAATCCACATCAACATGTTCTCTTCAAAGTGCATATGTGTAATTGATTTGCTGGGGTCCTTGTGAATGGGGAGTCATGTGTGTTAGATGCAACCACACCATCATCATCATCATCATCATCGGCGACACACACATCACATGCTGATGACGAACGGTCACACAACCGTATGTCAAATTCCAATGGCAGTGACAACGGCGACGCAATTGCAACATTTATACCCCGTGCTCGGGCCAGCACAGGGCGGCTTCACATCACATCGCATACCCGTCACGACTGCTTTGGCAACGAATACCCAGGTAAGACGAAGCCATATGGTGGGCACATGTTGACCGCGCATGCCTATTTTGCTACTGTAGTCATTGTGACTTATATGTGTATGCCAAGTGGCATCGCGCAGATGCGCACCCTTTGGGACGGACACCCAAAGGGCATTGAACTATAAACGCCGATCGTAGCAAGCGGGCAAAACACATACATATATAATTGAGCCTCGACACATTTCTGCATGCCCAAAACCAACGCGTCTAAACACGGCTATGCACGGGTTGAATGATTGTATCATGTGCATACGTGTGTAAAGACATATTTGAGCAATAGAAGAGCAAACACATATGTGGACACATAAGATAATTTTTTGTATACACCCTGCCACGCCACGCACGGGATCGCAACGCCAAAACAGGGGCACCCACAAAAAATGCAGGCCCTGAAAAACTTCAGGACGGTATCATCCACCGCGGGGGGAATAATAAGATATATCAACTCAATATAAATAGTAAGACAGTGTCCCGAACATTTCCACAAATGTGATCAATGGCCAGTCTCAAAAGCAACGACATGTGGGCATACTTCAAAATATCCTCAAATCACACTCACATAATCTACCCATCAAAGTTAGCTGAACAACGGTAGCGGACAATAAATGTTGCATCATGTCGTAAAGAAAGAAAGAAAGAACTAAAGGAAAAACTGAGAAAAGGGGAATATAAAATGAAATATAAGATAAGATACGCTACGATACGATACACATACGATAATAAATCCCTAATCACAATTCATGTCAATCATCCGAAATGGATGGAGCATATTATTGTAATGTGACAACGAATACAGCCTGGCCGCAAACAGTTGTATCCGATGGGCATATAGTACCCATCCAAATGTATGAATTCGTCGGATCATGTTCATAGCCTGTATATACGGGGTTCGATGATATTGATATGGTGGCATATAAATGTGTGTATATGATGTCACATGCACATGTAAATGCCAGTGCCAACAGTGTACGCAAACATGCTGTGAACGTGGTTTATGCCGTATTTGTGCACTGCTGATTGATGGTGCGGGATGGGTTTGGGTGGTGCGGGTTGATCACGATCGCTGCGCGCCGTGAAGAGGCCGAAGACACCAACTACGACCAAGAATCACAATACACCCGCGACAATTCTGAAACACTCCCTGGTGGTGCTTCAATAAAATGCGACTACAAGAGTGACAAGCGCAGATCTCTAACAACATCGCTGGACACATACCCGGGGTACTCTGGGAACCTCAGTGGGATGTCAGGTACAATCGAGGTAACGCCAAGCGGGTTGTGCGAGAATGATCTACGGGTGATGTACAACCTGAAAGGCGCGCAGCCGGGGCAGCTACAGAGTGGCATGAGTGCGTACCCAGGGTACAACGGGGCCTTCACCAACATTAGCGGCACGGTGACTGTAATGCGAAGCCGGGGTGAGGCAGGTTTGGAGGTGGAGTACAATCTGAGTGGCACTCAGAGCAGTGTTTTGAGCACTGGCGAGCTGATGGAGTACCCGGGCTACACGGGCACCTTGCGCATCACGGGCACAGTGTCAGTGACTCAGAAGAACACAACTGCATTAACAGTGATGTACGACATCGCGGGTGCTCGCCCAAATGAGACTGCCGGGCTACATGTGCACGAGGGGCTGTCCTGCGACGACGCGCGGGGCCACTACTTCACCGGAGAAACCGACTCTTGGAATGCGGCGATGTACACGGCGGATGCGCTTGGAGTTGCACGTGGGTCGTTCGATATTGACAGTGGGTTTCCGTACAGCGAGAACATGGGGCGTGCGTTCGTGGTGCATGATAGCAGCACAGCCAGGGCGGCATGCGGGATCCTTGCAGAGCAGTCTTGGGGTATGCACATTCACGAGGGTATGACGTGCGATGAAGCTGGGGGTCACTTCTGGACCCCCATGAGTGAGACTGACCCGTGGAACAATGTGACGTACACCCCAGATGGTGAGGGTAACGCGATCGGGAAGTTCGTGATCGAGAGTGGATATCCATATGCGGAGAACATTGGCCATGCATTTGTAGTGCACGGCTCGGAGGGCAGGATTGGATGCGGGGTGTTGGAGGTGCTGTCATATGGCATGCACATTCACACCGGGACCACATGCAGCGATGCAGAGCAGGTGGGCGGACACTACTTTAACACGAGCCTCGATCCGTGGATCCCAGACTGCATGTACACTCCTGATGGGGAGGGCAATGCAGAGGGCGAGTGTGGGCCCATCTCAGCGGGGTACGACATCGAGATGTATACTGGGCACGCATTTGTAGTGCACGCTGCAGGTGGAACTCGAATTGGTTGTGGGGTTTTGCATTAGGGCACCGAAGCGTCAGAGTGACCACAAACCAATCACCCTATATCTCGGCATGATTTCCAAAAGGAACTCTTTCCACACCTAGACGTATGCTGTTTGATACGAGGTATCATGTCAACATGCATCCGTGCCGTGAAAGCTTTGTTGCTTGATTTACATATGTGCTTGATGTGAAATCCACTCTCGCACGAATTGATACGCACACGTTGGACCAATATTTGTTGATTCAGTTTTGCGCATTTGGTTGGATTGACCAATAATTTTTATTGATAACTATATGATAAAGACACGGACAAGTCCTGCAAATAATCCGCCAAATATGGCACCCTTGACTTCTCAAATCGAGCAAAATTGACATTAATTTCGTTATGACATGCGAATCGTCTCTGGCCTAGACCAACTTGCCACGTCGGTGTCCCATTAACACATATGCGTCTGATAGTATACACGGTCCGTGCCTTAGTACGTAGCATCGAATCTTCATCCTCAACAGGGCACACCCGGCTGCATGTGTGATTTGAGATAATGAAGTTACAGCCTTACAGCATGGAATGCAAATAACTGGGATATCAGATGGTAGTAAGATTGTATATCTGAGCTATCATATTCATAAGTTATACAGAGATACTCTCTGATATTGTATTCATAAAGGCATGCATGCACGCGCAACAAATATGGCAGCCTGTTAGCAGATTTTGTGGCATTCAACCCACCCAACTTTGCATCAGGTTTGCAGTGGTGCAGTGCTCACATGTTTAGAAAACTGTACCACTCTCGCTCAACTTGGGATTTACACAAATGTACACTCAAACATTTCACTTCAAAACAAGACAAACATACTTAGAATGGGAAAAGAACATTATTATCAGCAGGGTTTCACAATACTTGCCAGGCTTCGTTTGATTTGAGAAGTGATTAGCATGTTTTAGTCACGATAGAAGCAAGTGAAAGCAGCCATGACTTCTTTCTATAAATCTACACACCAGGTCTTGGTTCAACTGGTAGGCCTTCTGCAAACATCGCCTCGACACCACCTGCTACAATAAACGAAAGTGAACGATACGACCAGGGTTTTACAGACAAAACAAACTTCCACGCAACTCTATTCTATTGTTCAAGAAACAATGTCACAACCTGTTGGCCGGCAAATGCCCTGATCAAGCAAGGTGGAAGACCTATGCCACACAATCTGAAAACTCCTCAGAAGATAAAACAGGCAAAGATCATCGTCAAGCAAGCCAGGATACCCGATCCATCAAAACTATAATCATAAGGAGCTGCAAAAAGAGTCTGCGCATACTTCTGCGGCCATTCCACAGAAGCACCAACATAGTCCGCGAAATAAGTCTCTGAATAGTGAACAATTTGACTGATCATAGCTGCTGGGGAAGGTGTTACATTGTGAAAAAGATGCAAGAGTTGGCATCTGAAAAATACAGACGTTGCCCACAAGAGATCTTTACATATTGTACTTGAGAACGCATAGAGATGCTTGAGAGCCGTTTCCACTGACGAGAAATGGCTGTTCAAGGACACATCTGACACTCACCCTCAACGTGCAGCACATCGTCATAGGAAAAAGTTGATGTCAGCATCCAAGCCGCAATAAGAGCCCGACTCTGCTGGCCTAGAGGCCTATTCACGGAGCGATTCAGCGTGCCCTTGATCGAGTCGTCGACAATCATAAGCTTAGAACTCGGTGGAAACTGAGATGCAACATCTTCCTGCACAAGACTAAAAGAAACCCTGAGCGGAAGCCTGTCTCGAGAGCAAGCTGCATCTGAAGACCAAGTCGCTCCAGAAAAACATGAACGCTCCTGAAAGTTCGCAAGTGTAAACGTTTCCAAGCACGGCGCTTCGACTATGCAAGATCCTTTCAGTGCATATATTGAATATGAACTGTGCCTAGGCACAAGTGTCACTAGTCAGAACGCCCTGGTAGCCGCAGACTAAATATACGTCTTTACCCGAAAGGTTGTGTTCTCTTCTGTTGCCTGAATTCCTTGCGAGGAGAGAATGGCTCCTTTCAAGGCTTGCGTAGGCTTTCGAACCTGAAACAGAAAATCCGACGACATATGTTAACACTTTTTCAAGAGCTATCTTACGTCGTCCTATTTTATCTCGACTGAGAGGAACAGAGCTCGAGAAGAACTACGGAAAGAGCCAACTTGACAGAGAGCGG
>LGRX02014931.1:0-17972 GCA_001247695.2 Cymbomonas tetramitiformis
CCGGGAGCCAAGCGCAACCTGTAGTGGGGGCATGGGTATATATCTGGAAGGAGCAAAGCCAGAGTAAAGGGACCGAGCGCACTATGCAGTATTTTCGGGGTTGACACCTTAAGTTGGGCCATTGCCCGGTCGTGCTCGGACGAACACGGGCGGGAGGGAGGGTGCAATGGGGTTCTGGAAGGATCGGGAGTGCGCAGAGTGGGGATACGGGTGCGAGGCGGAAGTGTGTGATAGGCTGTGACAAGCATGGGGTAGGATGTGATGAGGATGTGAAATGGTAGAGAGTGCAGAGAGAGTGGACGCAGGTGAGAGAGGGATGATGCGTTGAAGGCGCTATGATGAGGATGTGCAAGGGTAGAGAGTGCAGAGAGAGTGGACGCAGTGAGAGGGACATGCGCAAAGGCGCTATGATGAGGATGTGCAAGGGTAGAGAGTGCAGAGAGAGTGGACGCAGGGTGAGAGAGGGACATGCGCAAAGGCGCAGATGAGATGCAAGGCAGAGAGTGCAGAGAGAGTGGACGCAGGTGAGAGGGACATGCGCAGTGCGCTATGATGAGGATGTGCAAGGGTAGAGAGTGCGTAGAGAGTGGGACGCAGGTGAGAGGGACATGCGCAGTGCGCTATGATGAGGATGTGCAAGGGTAGAGAGTGCAGAGAGAGTGGACGCAGGTGAGAGAGGGACATGCGCAGTGCGCTATGATGAGGATGTGCAAGGGTAGAGAGTGCAGAGAGAGTGGACGCAGGTGAGAGAGGGACATGCGCAGTGCGCTATGATGAGGATGTGCAAGGGTACGGAGTGCACAGGGTGTGGACGAGGGTGACACGGCCGCGCAGTGGTTCTCCACGTACTTGAATCGCGAGTGCCGTCTGGTGAGACACGCGGGTGAGCATATCTGCCCATTCCGCGTCACTGCTTGTCTCATCCAGTGAGGCGCGTACGTCTTTCTCACGGTACTCAGGGTCTCAGGGCAGGGCTGAATTGAGGCAGCACTCGGCCAATCTGCACTTCATTGTCCGGAGCCCATTTGAGGGTAGCGCGATGCACTGAGGAGATGCAGGGCGGAGACCGACGGACCCAAAGTATGCCGACGGGTTCGAGACAGGCTTCGCTGACGGTGAAGAGCCCTGCACCCACGCCCGAACGCGTTGCGGTGCGTGCATGCTGTCGGCAGGTAGCCCCCAAAAGCCGCATTGGCACCTGGCGCGGTATGCTCTGTCGCGCAGTGCCTGCGGCAGTCTGCGATCGATTCCTTCGTTGGTTCTATTGTCATATCAGTCGAGGACGGCTTTTCCACCAGCGAGGGTCACGTGCGCAAGTCTTAGGGAAAGGAGGTGAGCGATGGAGCTTTGAGGTGGTTGCTGGAGGTGCCAGGTTTTGGTTTCTTGCTGGCTTCCACTTCATCTTTAGAAGGTGAGCCTCTCTGGTAGCTGCCTTTGTTTCAGCCAGTGACTGTGACGCTCCTGCCAGCCTGCCAGCCACCTGTCGTTGCGTGGTTGGTGCATTGGGAGGGCTAATGACCCATCAGCGGTCTCCGGCTGTCATCCCTAATTGGAGCCCATGGCCGGACGCTGAGCATATCTAAATAGCGGTGGATGCAGACTTAAATAAGCGGTACGATGAGAAGATCTTGATGAACCGCTTTCGCCCGAATATTGTGGTGAGTGCCGCCCGCCACTGCCGGCTCACTGCCTGCTGTGTCTCCGCCGCTGATATCGTTGGGTGCTGGGTGTCTGCAACTGTCTTCTGTGCGGCAGGTTTCAGGGGCGCCTCCTTGGGCGGAGGATAGCTGGGCGGGCATGGAGATTCAGCCCAATGGCAAGGTGTGCTGCGTTCTTATTCGGGAGGGTTGGTGTACCTGAGGAGCGTCATGACACTTGAGGGGCTGCATCATGCCTGCAGGAAGGTTTGACACAGTGTGCAACGCGCCTGCACGAGTCAGGCGCGAGACACCTGTGAGGGCGGGCTACCCATGAATGCTTGTGCTGCCTAAAGGGTAGTGCATGATTAGCGGGGAACAAGGTGCATCTTCTTTGGAACATGCCTCGGGATGGAGAAAGAGGTGGGATGCGCCTGGTGAGCTCAAATTGATCTAATGGCCGGTCGAAGATGGTTTACGGATACAGGAGGGAACGCCAATCCCTCTGCTGTCCGTCAAGCCATGCTCGCGCTGCCAGGTAGCACAACTTCCAACTGTTCCTCTTCCCTCTTTGTTTTTTGCCCTACGATCTCCTTGTTGCCCCCAGCTGCCTCGCATAACCCCGCATGCGCTGCCAGGGGTGCCTTGCTGCCCTGTCCCCTCTAAGTCGACGAACTTTGAGGCGAATGTGAGCGCTCTCCTCTTGACCGACTCTTGTGGAGGCCTTGATTGTGGCCGTTGTGTCGCCTGTGGTGCAATCTAAAATTTAGCTCGATGTCCAAGCCACTACTGAGGGTGCATTCCCCCTTGCTCTGCTCACAGGGCTAGAGCACACCTCCTACACACGTGTGTTGTGTGTACGGTGTTGGACCCCTGCTGACCTCCGGGCCGTGCAGACATACGTCGCAATGTCTCCATGCACTAATTATCTTATACAACGTTTTCGGATGTAGTCGCCACTGTCATGATGACTCCGATAAGGCTACATCGCGACCGTAAACCAAAGCTCAAATTTATCTGCTCCATCAGATTCTGACAGGTTGGTAACTTGAAATCGATTTACTGTGAAAAATGACCTAAAAACGTGCATGCGTGCTTTCGGTCAAAGCCATGCCAAGGTCAAATTTTCACGGTTCAATATACCGGGAGGGTTTCGTCTTTTGTTCGCAGGATTCCCACCTGCAAACGGGAACCCTAGGGAAGGGGTCTGTGCCCATGCCTTTCAGCTTTGCAATTTGGCGCATGATGTTTGAAAATTAGAAAATTTCCTCCCGATGAATCTTTCAAACTGAAGGTTTTCTATCCAAAATACTTAAAGGTTGACCCGGAAATATATCGCCGACGTACCAGTACGGCGGGTGCACGTAGCGCTCAGGGTTCGCTTCCGGATGCGCCGCGGGGCTCGAGGCGGGTGAACCAAATGACCAACTGAAAACAGATGCGCAGGTACAACGTTGAAAATATGTTTCAGTAGTTGTTATTAGTATTATTTAGCATGCCCTTCGGCGGGATACCGAAGGGAACGCCGTGTTGCGGAAGCCGGTTCCCGCTTCCGCCACACGAAGCGGGGAATCCGAGATCTGCTTCCAGTCACCTGAATCTGTGCGGGGATGCTTCCTAGCGTTCATAATATCGACCAGTAAACATTTTCCCATCTACTATATCACAAATACTTGTCGACCTGTTCAGTAATCTACCCTGCTGAACTAGGTTTTCACAGTGTTAAGCGCTTGGGAAGCGCGGACGGAAGTGGACAGATTCCAGAAAGATACCGGCGTGATCTCGACAATGGCTTAGATGTCATTTCGATTCAATCGAACGACTGTTCGGAATCTGCAACCAATGAAAATATATAATTTGCATCTGAGAAATCGAAGATGGTATATAAAATAATGTTCATTGCACATGAATTGCGCCGTAAGACGTGGCCTTACTATTGCCCCATGAACCCAGAGTATGAAACCCAGTGTTGGGGGGCGGTGTTGGGGATGGCAGATGCCGTGCATTGAGCAGGAGACAGCGATAAAAGGGAAGGAGCCGACGGAGTTGCTGAAGAAACTGCGATCCGGCAGAAGATTGAAAACCGCGAAAGAGAGCTGGGAGACGGAGGTGTATCACGTTACCTACATACAGACCCCACCCAATCCCATAGCACGAAAGATATGCGCAGCACGGCCGTTCGCTTGCCACCCACTCTCCATGATGGAAGGGTTGGCCAGTGCAGTGTTTCCAACTTCACCCAGTTCGAGCTCAATAGTTGTAGGTAGCACAGCCATCGCTCCTGCTGCGCCCCCAATCAGGCCTGTTTGCCAGCTCAGTAACTAGGATGAAATTGCCAACGTTCCCTCAGTTTTCCTGGCGATAACTGCACTCTCTCTCTCACTCACCTCTCGCCATTCAGCTGTGTCTGTGTCACAATGTGCACTGCGAGAGTCATATGGCGTCTGTCGATGGCATCTCTCGATACAATCTCTTGGTGGCGCGTGTCGGTGGAGTGTCTCGACGGAGTCCCTCGATGACATGTCTCGGTGGCGTGTCTCGACGGAGTCTCTCGATGGTGTGTCTCGATGACGTATCTCGATGGCGTGTCTGATGTCTCGGTGGGGTGTCTCGATGAAGTCTCTCAGACATGTCTCGATGGCGTGTCTAGACGGAGTCTCTCGATGGCGTGTCTGAGTCGGCGTGTCTCGATGGTGTCTCTCGATGGCGTGTCTCGATGGCGTGCCTCGATGGATGGCATGCCTCGATGATGTCTCTCGATGGCGTCTCTCGATGACGTGTCTCGATGGCGTGTCTCGATATGGCATGTCTCGATGGCGTGCCTCAATGGTGTCTCATAATGGCGTGTCTCGATGGCCTGTCTCGATGGTATCCCTCGATGGAGTGTCTCGATGGCGTCTCTCGATGGCATGTCTCGCCAATACTTATGCCTCCTTTTGCATGAGCCTCGTGGGGGTCGTGGATGCAAGGGGCTCCTTTGTCTTTTGCATAAGCCTCATGGGGGTCGTGGATGCGAGGGGCTCCTTCGTCTTAGGTTTTCTTCGGATGGAATTTGGTGTGCCCAGCAAGCAACCTGAGCCCCGAGAAGTCACAGGTGCACTCCCATGCCTTTCTGTGGCTCTATGTGCCAGATTTCAGGCCAGACTTTTCTGCCTATTTGGCTTACGTGCATAACTACTTCATGTCACGATGCAATTTGTTGAGCTTGTGCGTTCTCGTGGCTGCAGGAACTGTACGGCCAATCAGGGATCATATGTCGAGTTGGCGACGTGTTGCAAGTGCGCTCCTCTTCCCATCCCCGTTTGCCGTCCAGCCTCACTCGAATAACCTGTAGCAGTCAGCTCTCCACTGTACCCGCGAGGAATGCAGTCATGTTTTACGACCTGTGAATTGATTTTAAGGTCATCGTTGCCTCCAAAATGATTTTCAAAACCAAATTTCTCACAAGGTCGATGGCTTGCACTTTCTTCATTTGCTGAATGACATTGCGATTTTGCTTTTTACAGGTGACGAACACGAGAGAGCTTTTTCCGTGACCATGGAACAGTACTAATCATGACATTTGGCGATTCTACATAGAAGAGTTGCCTATTCTGAGGGACAACTCTTGGTCACGCCGTGTGCTTACATTGAAGCCTAAGATGCTGCCACATTTTTGTGCGCTATCTATGATGGAAGGTTTCGATGCCACCACAAGTTGCAATACCACCACCTGGCATGAAGAAACACATATCAAACAGGGTGTGGGAGCTTCCACGATGTGACATATTGTTTACTGTCGATGACATATGCCCCTTCACTCTAATTACACTACCTTCAGTACGCGCAAGACATTCCTTGAAGAGGCAGCAGTAGCATCGAGTGAAGGTTTAAAGGGTTGCGTTAGAGCAATCCACAGCAGCCATTAGCTGTTCTGGTACTCTGGTAATATACGTTCTTTCTTAGTAGATAGTAATATGTGATATAGGATGATAAAGATTACATCCCTATCGTTGTAAGAATAGGGGGGGACTTTATCTGAATTTATTGTTTTGAAAATGTGTAGGTCCTCGGTCTTTGTTAATTCTGCTCAAAATTTCGTTTCTGCGTGTGTGGTTTCTCGGCATACGTTTTAGCACTTGTTTGGCGTCTTCCCTTGCTCTCCCTCGTCCGCATCCCAAGATTGCTTCTGAATCTACTCCTTTCTTGTTCGTACAAGTCTTAAATGGGGTAGCAGTGTGACCGGGGCCTGCCCCTGGCGCGACCATTCCCCGGATTTTGCCGCCCATGTTACCGTAGAAAGCCTCCAGGTTATACGCGGATTATTTTATTCCACGCCGAACGTGTTTCCTTTGGCAGGTTACGCCAGTTCCCAATCATTCATCGTCAGTTCATGATCTGCCTCCAGCAACATTCACACAAGGAAGTTTTCAAATAAAATGTGCGCGGGTTCTTTTCGTGTGAGACATACTATCTAAAAAAGTAGCGGCTCCTTTCCGGGTTCAGTCAACAAGAGTCTCGAATAAAAAGACAGTGAGCGATGTATACGGATTAAGCCGTGACGGGGGTTTAGGGGTTCGGAGGTATGGCAGCCGATGTCACAGTTTGGTGGTACGGGCACTAGTCATGCTTCTGGTGTCGGGGCCCATATAACTAGTCGACGTGCCTATAATGTAACGAAGCCACAATCCCAGACTGTGTAAGTAGGAGGAAGACTCCCTATCTACATAAATTTGGAACACTGTTCAGAACAAACGTCTTATCAAGCGGTGGAAAGAATCTAGGGGAGGCCCGTCCTTTCTGGCAGGGCAATCTCAAGCTCAAAACTTAGCAGATTTGACACAATTGAAGCTCTCGGGACTTGTGAACCACTTCGATGATGCCACCTCACTAAAGTGGTTCGCAAAAGTGGAAGTACACGTTGGTGAATCACCAAACCGGTATACTATAACGCGGAACGAAAGTTCGTCCGTGAGTTGGTCAACATTATCGGACGGATCGATCGCGCGTCATCTCATATTTAATACATCGAAATCGAAAATGCAAAATCGAAAATGATATCTGCCCGAACCTAAACCCTGAAACATCAACCCTAAATCGTTAAACCCTAATGTGACCAATGTTTAACACATAACGTTCGATGCGATCGAAGCGCGCGACCAATATGAGATTATCGACGCGATCGCGCGTCATCTCATATTTAATACATCGGGTCGCGCGCGATCGCGTCGATAATCTCATATTGGTCGCGCGCTTCGATCGCATCGAACGTTATGTGTTAAACATTGGTCACATTAGGGTTTAACGATTTAGGGTTGATGTTTCAGGGTTTAGGTTCGGGCAGATATCATTTTCGATTTTGCATTTTCGATTTCGATTTTTGATTTCATTAGGGTTTAACGTATTATATATTATATATCAAGGCGAAAGCATTAAAAAATGTCCGTCCGTGGGTCCGTCCGTCCGTCACATGGGACGGATCGAAACCCTCCGCCACCCCCGCGCGCACCCCCGAGACACCCCCCCTGCGCGATTTCGATTTAATGCGCGAATCGAATTAAAAATCAGCGAGGCGCGTCGCGTCGCGTCGCGTCGCGTCGCACATCGCATCGCATCGCGTCGCACATTGCGTCGCGTCGCACATCGCATCGCGTCGCGTCGCACATCGCGTCGCGTCGCGTCGCACATCGCACATCGCACATCGCACATCGCGTCGCATCGCGTCGCATCGCGTCGCACATCGCAAATCGCCCATCGCACATCGCGTCGCATCGCATCGCGTCGCATCGCATCGCATCGCATATCGTATCGCATCGCATCGCGAAAATCGAAAATCGCGTATCGTAAATCGAACATCGTTTATCGTTCACCGTTCATTTTCTGCATACCCTCCGCACCTACCTTCACTAATGCCGCATCGAAGTTACATATATACCGGTAATTTTGAAAACACGCGTGACCTATGGGAGCAGCGACGTACGCTCAGTTTTCCGATCCATGTTCACGATCCATGTTGATGTTCAATTTTTGCATTTTCGATTTCTGATCCATTGTCGATTCGTTCAGATTTTCAGATTTCAGATTTTGCATTTTTACTTTCCGATCCATGTTCGATTTTAGATTTTGCATTTCGCATTTCGGATTTCAGATTTCAGAATTGACATTTTGCATTTCACATTTGGCATTTCGGATCTTGCATTTTGTATTTCGCATTTCAGATTTTGCATTCGTAAATGATTTTAGATTTTGCATTTCGCATTTTTGATTTCAGCAGATCGAACATCGCGAATCGATCTGTTCAGACACGTCGGAAAGGGGGCGAAGCCCCCTCCCCCCGAAGGAGGGCTAGTTACTAAAAAGGTTTTTTGATCCAATCCTATCGGGCTCGTGGTCGAACCCCATCGAGGGGTCGTCGAACCCTATTGTTGGCGGTTAGTGGGGGAGGGGGGGGGGGATGTGTATATGGGGGGAGGGGAGGGAGGGAGGGAGGGAGGGAGGGAGGGAGGGAGGGAGGGAGGGAGGGAGGGGGGAGGGAGGGAGGGAGGGAGGGAGGAGGGAGGGAGGGAGGGAGGAGGGAGGGAGGGAGGGAGGGAGGAGGGAGGGAGGGAGGGAGGAAGGGAGGGGGAGGGAGGGGGGAGGAAGGATGATGGGGGAAGGGGAGCCTCCCCGGCTCGCGCGGCGGTTTTCGGGTCGCTTCGCGCTCGGGTCGACATCGGCCTTTGGGGGAGGGCGGATGCCCGGCCCATTTCGTCGCATCGTCTGGAGTACACCAACCTGTACTCGGCTCGTCCGAATAATCAAGCCATATATCGTTGGACAGGTCTCGGCAAGGCGCATCTCGATGCACGAAAACCGAGCTTTCGGATCGACCGAGTACGCTTTGGTGAGTGAAAAACTCTTATTTCCACTTTTGCGTGAGCCACTTTGGGAAGGGGTCAAGGGGGGGGGCGAGAACCTTCAAACCCTAATCTGGACGTATTTAACAGTTGTTGCCTAGCGATTCCGTATCAGCACCGTGAGATTTCAATTATAGATCAATGAATCTGGCGGTGGAAACATGATTTGCGTCGTATATAATCTTGTTTTTAAAAAAATATATATAGATTAAACGTCGCGATGTGGAACATGTCAGGGTGATAGTTTTATCTTCTATACATTAATCGCATGGAACGAAATGTTCATATAATATCATTTAGTTTACCATCGCAACGGCCTACACTGTTCGGGTGCAAACCTACCTGTAAGGCAGGCAGCACTGTGCAAGTAATATACTTGCAGGAGTGTCCTGATGGACACTTGTTGGAGCTGCAAGGAATCCCAAGGTCAGATATCGAATTTTCCTTAAAACTTACGCATCACTGTTACAAAGCACCAGAGGTTGGTTGTCGGTTGTAACTAATGCCAAAAACTAATGAGAGAGCTTGCTCAGCTCTTTTAGTAGTAACTTGTCGATTCGAACTCGGCTTCCCTAGGATTCGATCGACACATGCTGGTCACATGCTAGTCACTTCACATTCGGTTCCTATATATGTGCAGTTATCGGACTGCAGCTGCCAATCAGGCATGTCTCTCATTTGAATACTCACAGATCTGCTGATGTGGCAAGAACTGAGGCTCTCCTGGTTTCCCTCCAGTTCTGTTCGAATAACGGATGGTTTCCCACCATTTCTGGGTGGTTTCCCAGCCACCATTTTTGGATGCTGATTTCCCACTATTTCTGGATGGTTTCCCACCATTTCGCTAGAGCCTGATCTGCTGTAGGTGCAGATATTCCAATGTCACACTGAGATTCTGAATTCTGTCGGTCATTCCTGGCATGCCTCTCGGGTCATAACAGTGACTGTCATCATTCCTGTCACTCGTCACTCTGACACGTCTGTGAGTCACTCGTCGGACTCGCGTTCTACCCTAGTACAGCTCTCCCCCCCTTTAGGCGCGTCTACGTCCTCGCTAGCGCTGTACACGTCCTGCCCTTATAATTATACATTCTCTAGAGATCAAGCATGCACTTATGGCAATGGTTTCGGCCGCTAAGCCTTCGGTTCTTGGGTCCGTGCCCCCCACTCCTCGGGCCTGGATCTCTCTTCTGCGCGCTGGGCTTTCCCGAAAGCTCATCACCGACTCACGCTGCAAACGCTCAGACGGTTCAGTAGTAATGGTACACCCCCAGCTCTCGCAGGTCTTCGGCAGCCATTGCGCCCTGAGGCTAGCATGCCTCAGTATCTTGCAACTCCACCGCGTGCTCCGTCCTCCATCTGTGCTGTCAGCACTGTTATCAGGTCCATGCCAGCAAGCGCGCTCTCCTCATTCATGCGGTCGCCCAGCTTCAGTTCGAAGAACGAGTGCAATAGTACGCGCGGGATCGTAGTACTCACTGATCTGCCTGGTACGCTGCACTCGCCGGTCAGCCAGCTCCAAGTCAGGCGTTCCTCTGGTCTTGGCTTTGCTTTACTTCTTACATGGAGAGTTCGCCCAAACCACGTCAAAATGATGTCGAAAGTACTTCCCGGGGAGGAGAGATTTCTGCAGAAACAGGTGGTGCTTGAAAACACCAAAAGACAAACCGAACTTTTGAGCACTTCGAGGGAGGTGGTAGGCAGCTGGTTGGGTACCCTACGGTCCTGGAAAACGTTAGTATGCTGCTAACGACATGCTAAACGCGTGCCATGGACATGCTATGACATGCTAACGCCAGATAGGTGTTAGCATGCGTGCTAACGGCATGCTAAAGCCCCATAGGCCTGTTAGCATGTCCATGCTAAAGGCATGCTAACGCCACTGCGCCTTAAGCATGTGTTCGCGCCAACTGGAGGGGTAGTGAGTGGTGAGGCATGTGGGGGTGCGTAGATCACCAGGAACATGTTATATGGTGATTAGAAGGGCAGGGGAAGGATATGCCACGGAGTATGATGCGATTCGGGTCAGGTGGTAAGCGAGCGGAATTCCTCGGAAAGGTAGGGACGTTATTAGTAACTATGTCGCTAGCATGTTCTTAGGACGCCGATAGCACGTCAGTGTTAGCATGTCGTTATCACACATCGTCAGACACGCTAAAGGCATGCTAACGCCACTGCGCCTTAAGCATGTGTTCGCGCCAACTTGAGGGGTAGTGAGTGGTGAGGCATGTGGGGGTGCGTAGATCACCAGTAACATGTTATATGGTGATTAGAAGGGCAGGGGAAGGATATGCCACGGAGTATGATGCGATTCGGGTCAGGTGGTAAGCGAGCGGAATTCCTCGGAAAGGTAGGGACGTTAGTATGTCGCTAGCATGTGCTTAGGACGCCGATAGCACGTCAGTGTTAGCATGTCATTATCACACATCAGACATGCTAAAGGCATGCTAACGCCACTGCGCCTTAAGCATGTGTTCGCGCCAACTTGAGGGGTAGTGAGTGGTGAGGCATGTGGGGGTGCGTAGATCACCAGGAACATGTTATAGGGTGATTAGAAGGGCAGGGGAAGGATATGGCACGGAGTATGATGCGATTCGGGTCAGGTGGTAAGCGAGCGGAATTCCTCGGAAAGGTAGGGACGTTAGTATGTCGCTAGCATGTGCTTAGGACGCCGATAGCACGTCAGTGTTAGCATGCCATTATCACACATCAGACACTCTAAAGGCATGCTAACGCCACTGCGCCTTAAGCATGTGTTCGCGCCAACTTGAGGGGTAGTGAGTGGTGAGGCATGTGGGGGTGCGTAGATCACCAGGAACATGTTATATGGTGATTAGAAGGGCAGGGGAAGGATATGCCACGGAGTATGATGCGATTCGGGTCAGGTGGTAAGCGAGCGGAATTCCTCGGAAAGGTAGGGACGTTAGTATGTCGCTAGCATGTTCTTAGGACGCCGATAGCACGTCAGTGTTAGCATGTCATTATCACACATTTAACATTCATCTGGAAAATGGCCAGGCGATCCGGGATCGTTCTTTTCGTGATCCGGAACGGGATCGATCCCGGGAGGGAAGTTTCTTACGGGATCGATCCTGGAACGCCCCGGGTACGGGAACGATCCTGGAACGCTCCAGGTACGGGAACGATCCTGGAACGCTCCAGGTACGGGAACGATCCTGGAACGCTCCAAGTACTGGAACGATCCTGAATCGATGGGGGGGCACTCATGATAAGTCCAAGGGTCGATTCAAGCATTCAAGGCAAGTACCATGAACCGCACATTAAAAAAAAGGTAGACTTTCACAAGGCTAGAAAGCAGGAGGCAAATTCAAAAAGAAAAAAATCAACAAATCCACATAAATAGATACACCTTTGAGTACACAAGCTACTTCATTTGCATATGTTCATACGGTCTCCACTAAGATGGTATCACTGGCTATTATACTCTTCTTCTTTCTCATCTATACTTCCCACTCCTACGTATAGCGTTTTGGTGTTGGGGTATTTTTGTCAAAGTTGCAAGCCACTTGGTTGGTTGCGCAAGCTTCACACGCGATTGTGTCGTATTCCATCTTTTAACTTGGGTAAACATTCTTGAATACTCCTTGCTGAAGGTGTTTGGCACCTCTGTCTGCACATGCGATAGTGCCACAGTGAGTAACAGTTGAAAAGAACTTATGCTCAAAAAACAACAAAGGGTAAATAAGTACTTACCACGGCTTGTGACTTCGTGCACGAGTTCTCATTTATTTCATACTCGACGGCCTAGTCTTTCAAGCTTGGGCCACTGGCCATCTGGCTTCTAGAGTTTTCTTTCCCTTTTCTTCTATTGCTCGTGGTGATTTTTTTTGTCTTATTATCCGCATTTTTTTCTTTTTGGGAAGGTGATGCTTGCTTGTTGGTCTCCGAGTAGCGCACGTCCATGTTTTGAGTGGCCATCCCGAGGAACGAATCGTGGTAAAGCTCAACACACATAAGCTGACATGCTGAGCTCAACTGAGAAGCAAAGCAAAGCAAACAGCAAAGTTGGGCAAAGCTGAGTCGAGTTGAGCAGAGCTTAGTCGAGTTGAGCTAAGTTGAGCTAAGTTGAGCTAAGTTGAGCTTAGTTGACACGCGGACAGGAGCAAAGCTGACACGCTGAGCTGATATAAGCTAACAAGCTAAACTAAGCGGAGCTGACAAACCGAGTTGAGCTGACACACAGTTACAGGTACGGGATAATACAACATAGACTGGAATATGTGTGTATATGTGTGTGCCTGTCGTGTTATTCCTATGCTAGGATACGCGTGTACCTCTCTGTGCGTGTGCTATGCCTGTGGTAGGATATATGTGTATCTCTATACCACCGTTATGCCTGTGATAGGATATGTGTGTTTTTTTTTCAAAAGCTAAGCTAAGCTAAGCTCAAAAGCTAAGCTCAACTCAGGCGTTGAGTTTGGCGCTAAGTGCTGAGCTAAGATAAGCTGAGCTGAGTTGTTTTCACTCATAGAGTTGAGGTGAGTTGAGTTGAGTTGAGCTGAGTTGAGCTTAGCTGACACGCTGACGTGAGCGAAACTGACACGCTTAGTTGATATGAGCTCAAAAGCTAAGCTCAACTCAGGCGTTGAGTTTGGCGCTAAGTGCTGAGCTAAGATAAGCTGAGCTGAGTTGTTTTCACTCATAGAGTTGAGGTGAGTTGAGTTGAGTTGAGTTGAGTTGAGCTGAGTTGAGCTTAGCTGACACGCTGACGTGAGCGAAACTGACACGCTTAGCTGATATGAGCTCAAAAGCTAAGCTCAACTCAGGCGTTGAGTTTGGCGCTAAGTGCTGAGCTAAGATAAGCTGAGCTGAGTTGTTTTCACTCATAGAGTTGAGGTGAGTTGAGTTGAGTTGAGTTGAGCTGAGCTGAGTTGAGCTTAGCTGACACGCTGACGTGAGCGAAACTGACACGCTTAGCTGATATGAGCTCAAAAGCTAAGCTCAACTCAGGCGTTGAGTTTGGCGCTAAGTGCTGAGCTAAGATAAGCTGAGCTGAGTTGAGTTGAGTGAATGCGTAATAGAGTGAGTAATGAATTTTTAGTGAGTGGTCCGGAGTGTGGGTTGTGAGGTTATGAGAGCGAATACAATTACCTTAATGCACGTTCGTTCTTCACAGTCCCGCTCCTTTGAAGTTTCTGCCTTACCATACCCAACACCCCATGCTCTGTGAGAATGGCTTGGTTCCAAAACCTCAAAGAACATAGTGAAAAATAACATGCTTATCTTGATCTTATGTAAGACCAGAAAGTGCGCAGTAACATACCATACTTTTATAGTAATCACACATATCCTAAAAGATCTAAAACACTGGAGCACATATGTGGAAAATTATTTTTGCATCAAAATATTACACCTCTTTGTGGCGCAACGGGAGACAAGTGGTCACAGACACAAGAGTGTCAGACCTACTCAAACCCAAGATGCCATACATCACAACAAGGCCAATACCTTGTTGCTCGCGGATTAAGGGCGCTCCAAACAAACCCGCAGACCAAGGGTGCAGGCGCCTTCTTCTACAAGAGTAGAAAGCGTGACCACAATGGTTCCTTCAATGGCGCAATCACCAATGTGTGGCCAAGGGAGTTCGTTTTTGCAACGCCACAAAGGAGGTGTAATATTTTGATACCTATGCTAAATAAAATATTTCTCATAGGGTTGCAGGATTTGCACCGACCAAATAAGATATGCAAACAGCTTATGTGAAAACCGAGCTTACAGTTGATATTCGTTATAGAATACTAAAAGTCAATAGCTAAAATAAGTCTATACATTAAAACAAAACAGTTTGATAAAAAGAAAATAAAGAAAATAAAAAATAAACCACCACTCTAAGTGGGGAAGGATTACCTAACTATTACCCAGCAGTTCAATCGCAATGGTTCCACCGCGAGCTGCGAGCTGGTTCAAGGCACAAAGGATTGCACAATAACAGTGTCCTCCCCACTAAATCGCATATTTAGACTGAGGAACTCTAGGTTCTACCTACAGTGAAGGCAAGGAGCGATGTCGCTGTCCTAGGCACAGCAGTTCAATCGCAATGGTTACCTGGCACGATATATCATTTAAGTAATATATCAGGTATACGAGGCATATACCTGTGTTGACTATGCAAGGCCATCCCTCATCGAGTCGTTGAACAAGTGAAAAGCTCCCTGCCGTCACTATCCCGACACACACCCGACTCTCTTAATTAAAAGAAAGACTAAACCAAGTGCGATGCAATAAAAAGCTCAAACAAGGACAAGAGCGTACCTTAAATTGGCTGGGTTGGGTTTCACCCCAGAGCGTGCCGAAGGCTAACGCACTCCCAGCCTCATTTGAGCGAACTGTCTATCTAAAACAAAGTTCGCATCGTCGGACCTTAAAAACTACAAGCACCTATATCACGATACTCGCAATTTATGCAAGTGCAAATCGCGCTACAAGTTGCACTGCTACTAACTGTAGTAGCAATGACTGCAAAAGACATGCTACGGAAAGCATGGAGACATACCTTAGATTCCCAGTGTTTCCACACCACCAGAGCCCAAAAGCATTGGGGTGGTAACTGGGATCGGTGCGTCGGATATTTATATCCCGCCTCCTCGCCAAGAGCCATGGGGCGGTTGTCATGCAATTTTGAGTTGCGACACTTGGAACCTAGACTGGGCCTTTTTAGAAGCTAAAAAGGCCCAGTTTTTCACGATCCAGTAAAAACAAGCAAACAGGCACACACACTTGTAAAATTCTATCGAAGAATTCAATTTGAAAGCACATTTTTCCAACTAGCTAGCCTAAAGGCAGATAACGCACACAAAACAAGTACTTAAAAATCACTTAATCATCACGTAACGTGGGAGCTCCTAGCCCCACATCAAATGTCGCGCGTCCCTATACCAACTCACCTGCCCTTCAAGATATCACTATGATTCAAGGTGCGCAGGTTGATCCAGCTTTCCGATCTTACTAAAAGGTTGTGAGCGCACCTGGCGGGAATGATGTCCGCTCATTCCGTGTGTGACCAACTGCTTCCAACCATTTTCGAAAACGTGCTCATGGACTTCATCTGCGAACACTGTAAGTGAATTACGAAAGGAAAATAGGTGCGCAGGCAGGATCTACTCTCAAAATCTCGCACGAAAATTATGGGGTAAATCATAGTTTTGGGCAAGCGACAAAGTGCGTGGGTGTGTGGGTTACGTAAACACCAAACGCATCTTGCTTGCGGCGACCACGCTATGACCAACCACCTGCGGAAAATATACGGTACGCGAAAATATCAGAAACTATTTTATACTAGCAACACAATACAATCAAATTATCTAGGCTGATCTAATCAGAGTTTGCAGTATGGTTTTCGGCTCACGTGCTTTCAAAATTCGGAGACGCACGTAAGACTAAATGGGAAGTCAAGAGCTCACGATACTGTGTCCATGCGCCATGGCGCGCCAGTGACATTTCTGCTGACATCTGATGTCATTGACATTTCTGATGTCATCGATTACTGGAACGCGAAGAAACGGTGCAGTGCGTTCGGGATTTCCGATGACGGTTTACGATCCAAAGCGAAACGAGAACGCGGATCGCGGATCATCACCATCGTTATGAGCACGCTCTCAGGCGATGCATGAACGGGGATCGTGACGTGTCGTCTTTGTTACACGAGCGCTCCGCAACGGGGGGGAACGGGGAACAGTCGATTACGCATTCAGAACTGAACGCCGAATTCCAGATGTTCTAATAATGCCATCCTATGCACTCAAAGAAGTCGGCCGTTGGGTCGAGAATAACGGCGGTCTCCATGCACGGATGTGGCACAATAACAACTTGTTGTTCTACTCGATTGGGTAATATGAATGGCTCCTTGTGCTCAAAGGCTGCTGGGTCAACGTGCGGGTTGAAGGTGTAGACCGTCCTAGTCAAATCATCCGGGCCGAGAATGGAGTTTCGTAGACGGTAGGCCTTGATCTGTTTCTCGGTCGGCTTTGCAAGCCAATCGCACTTGAGTAAGGTGTACAACTCTCCAGCAATCTCCACTCGCAGTATTTTGGTAATGCGGCCGTGCCTGCATTTCGCCAAGCCCACGATTGTGAAAACCACCATTGCTGGTCCAAATGCCCTTAATATGCGGTTAGAATGGTATCCTTATGCTAATCACATTGACTGAAGTAATTTGCCGGTGCCCCTTGGAAGCCCGTGGACATACAATGATCAACCCAATCAAAGAGGTCGTAGAAAACGTGGACCATCGCAGCCAACGTCATGACCCCGTCCGTTGCCTCACATCGAAAAACCTTGCCCGCGAACCGCACCTCTATTATTAACCGATCCGCGCAAATGGTTGTATAGGAGGGCTCAGGCATCTGGTCCACCAAGTCGCCAACAAGTATCGATGCCCAAGGGTCATGGTAGGCTTTGCGATATTCCACGGTACATCCTCGCACAAGATTGCGAAGTCGATTGTCATACTGCTCGTCGTCGCCCTCTCTCAAAGACGCGGGAGGAGTGGTACCGTCGGTGCTGGAGTCGGAGTCGTCCTCTCTCAAGGACGGGGAAGGGGTGGTGTCGTCGGTGAGGTCGCCCATCGGCTCCGGGAGTGGCGAAGGCGAGGCGGGATGCAGGGAGTCGTGGCCGAGCCTGGAGATAGCACGCACTTATACTGCCGTTAGTATGCTACGGGCGTGCTAACAATATACTAACGCCCGGCGATAACATCACGAGTAGGGACGCACCTCGCCAATTTGGCATCGTTATGGCTCATGAAGAGGTCGGCGACCTGGGGCTCGGCATCGACCTCCATTATGGATGAAGAGTCAGATTCGCCCTCTCTCAAGGACGGGGACGGGGGAGGGGTGGTGTCGTCGTTGGGGTCGCCCATCGGCTCGGGGAGTGGCGAAGGCGAGGCGGGCAGCGGGAAGTCGTGGCCGAGCCTGGAGATAGCACGCACTTATTATGCCGTTGGTATGCTACAGGCGTGCTAACAATATACTAACGCCCGGCGATAACATCACGGGTAGGGACGCACCTCGCCTATTTGGCATCGTTATGGCTCATGAAGAGGTCGGCGACCTGGGGCTCGGCATCGACCTCCATCATGGATGAAGAGTCAGTTCGAGGTGTTCGAGGTGACAACTTACACACATACTTAACAATCGTATCCTCGCACTCAGCAATGACAAGCGTATACGATGTCACCAATATCACCTCCTCATATACGGGGATTAATATTTCCATTAAGATTTGTCCGGGTCCGTCCGTCCGTCCAAGAACGAAGACAAATTTTTGACGGACGGACGGACGGACGGACCGCCAAACATTCTTTAACATTCTAAGATTTCGCAAAATAGGGCTCCCATACTTAAGCCCATACTTAAGGAGGGTAACGTGCGGTCGGCCCGCGTCGACGCCTCCGCGTTTTCACATACTTAAGAAAATTTATTTTTTTCTTCATACTTAAGGA
>LGRX02014933.1:0-13558 GCA_001247695.2 Cymbomonas tetramitiformis
CCCATGGGTATGCCCCGAGGCGTATGCCCCATGGGTATGCCCCGAGGCGTATGCCCCATGGGTATGCCCCGAGGCGTATGCCCCATGGGTATGCCCCATGGGCATGCCCCGAGGCGTATGCCCCATGGGTATGCCCCGAGGCGTATGCCCCATGGGTATGCCCCGAGGCGTATGCCCCATGGGTATGCCCCGAGGCGTATGCCCCATGGGTATGCCCCGAGGCGTATGCCCCATGGGTATGCCCCGAGGCGTATGCCCCATGGGTATGCCCCGAGGCGTATGCCCCATGGGTATGCCCCGAGGCGTATGCCCCATGGGTATGCCCCGAGGCGTATGCCCCATGGGTATGCCCCGAGGCGTATGCCCCATGGGTATGCCCCGAGGCGCATGCCCCATGGGTATGCCCCGAGGCGTATGCCCCATGGGTATGCCCCGAGGCGTATGCCCCATGGGTATGCCCCGAGGCGTATGCCCCATGGGTATGCCCCGAGACGTATGCCCCATGGGTATGCCCCGAGGCGTATGCCCCATGGGTATGCCCCGAGCGTGCATGCCCCACTCGCGAATAATGGGGAATTATCGGATATTCACATAAGTGAGCGAGTGGGGAAAATAATCGATGACAAAGCAGATTTCAGGAGAAGATCTGTAATGAAATGATTCATGGTAGATTCCAGGAGAAGATCTGCAATGGCAATACAAGTATCATGATCTGCCTGATGATTGGTGGAGGAGTAACAGAATCAGGCATGGTCTGCTGGTAATTGGCCGATGACAGATGTCAATCTAGGAATCCTGCTAGTGAGTTAAAGAGCAACATGATGAAAGGGGAAGCTTGGGAAAAGTGAACCTCAGTGAGTGTTGACCAAGTGAAAGAATTGTACAAGTTTTACGTGTTAGGATTGGGCATGATGCCAAGACTGAACATAAGGATATAGATGTTATAGGTTTGCGACCATACATTATATCGAAAAGTGATAGTATTGCTAGGCTGTATAGCCAGTATATGTCATGCAATTAAACAGTGGAATATAAGGCTAGAAGCCTATGTGATACACCAAAAACAATAGAAAACATAAAAAGAAAAGAAAGAAGATAAAAGAAAAGAAAGGATAATAAGGAGAAAAATATGTATAAGATATCAGGAGTGTGCCTGGTACAAATTGGTATCAGCCGCATCATCGTCGCCGTGCTTCGGGGCCAGATACTCTTGGGAGAACCTTGCCAATACGCACGGAGCCCCAAGACGTGGTGACCGAGGACCTCTCCCAAGCTCACGCGTCTCAACCTGGGAGCACGACATCCGGTTCTGGCTATGAGTCTGCAGCGGGCACTCAGCATAGCCGCAAGCGACGAGAGCGGCGTCTCAAGTTGGAGAGGCATCGGAGGAAGGAGTTGACGGACCAGGAAATGTTGCAAAGGGTAGTCCGCGCCGAGACCGCTCGGTTCCTCGCAGAGACCGAGGCGGGGAGCTTACGCGACCAAATGGCTCAGCTAGAGGCTGCCGCAACGGAGGGCGCGGTGGCCGAGGAACGGCGTCTAGCGAGAAGACGTCGAGCAAGCTTGGACACCCCTGTGGTGTACGGGTCTGGTGAAGGCCAGCCACCACATGCAGCGGGAGCGGCTGAGTATGCACCCGGCTCGGTCGGGCATGCCCCGGGGCATACGGGGCATACGGGGCATACGGGGCATACGGGGCATACGGGGCATGCAGCACAGCCGGCTGAGCATGTACCTGGCTCAGTGGGGCATGCAGCGGGGCATGCCCCGGGGCATGCGGGGCATGCGGGGCATGCAACACAACCGACTGAGCATGTACCCGGCTCAGTGGGGCATGCCGCAGGGTATGCCCCGGGGCATGCGGGGCATGCGGGGCATGCACACGCCAGCCCCAACATGCAACCAGTGGGTTCCAGCAGCTTGCAACCAGCGTCTCCCAGCATGCAACCAGCGGAGGCCAGCTTACCTTGGGCTGGAATGGTGGGAAGCCGCTTGCCGCCGATGAAGAATCGAAAAGCCGGAGTAGCGACTATAAGGACACGGAGGACGACCCTGGTGACGACCCTGGAGATGACCCTGGTGACGACCCTGATGGTGACCCGGCTGGGGGGGCGGGGCCGTCGACGTCAACTACACGGCTGTTAGTGGTCACTCCCCAAGGGGATTCCTTGTGGGTGCCCCCGGGTGAATTGGCCACTACAGCGACGTTACCCGAGGTCACCTCCTCGCACTATGGTCTGTCGGCAGCCCTGAAGATCTGTGACAATCTTGGGTTGAGTCCCGCTCGATACATTCTGAGCGGGGCCGGTAGTACCTCTTTCCCCGAGATACGTCCGCTGCACACCACCGAGACCTCCACCTACGCTCTCTTGGTGGACCGCTTGGTGGCAGAGGAGTCTATTCGAGGCACGAGGCGTTCCAGAATTCCGTCTCAATGGTACCAATGCCCGAGACGACCGGTGGTGGACGCCTTCACGGAGTCGGAGGCGGGGACCTACGAGCTGGACGGGCTACAAGCCTGGGTGGAGGTCTGTGCCGCTCCGTGGTACTTGGCTGCATCGTTTGGGCCATCTTCTGAGACGCCCCAACCCCCTCTACAGCCTGCCCCTTCCACATTCCCGGCTCCTTCCCACCGACTTTCTGCCGACGCCGCGACCTTCTCACCGATGGCGTCACAGCATGCGGCAGCAACGGGACCACCTGCCGGGGTGGCACGAGCTCCGGAGGACCCCATGGCGATGTACACCCCCGACGACCGCTCCTACCAGACCGCGATCAAGAACGAGAGCTCGCTCTTGAAGGACATCCGCAAGTTGGTGGACGACCTCCCGGAGTTTCCCGGCGATCACTTCACGAAGGGCCGGGCCATGGATGACCTTGAGGAATTCTCTGTGGCGGTGAATGCACTTCTGGAGCACATGACGGTGATTGCGGCGCTCACTACTCCCAGCTTTCGGCGTGAGGCGCAAGGACACAATCAGCTCAGCATCTCCACCTTGCTGTGGATGATCAAGACCTCCAAGTTGGCCAAGGCCCAGAAGTTGTACGTCGAGGAGATGGCGCCAGGAGGCAGCGAAGGAGAGGCGTGGAAGGCGAGGTACGCAGCGGTGCCGCGGTTCATGGGCGATCTTGCCTTGTCAGTGGACATCACCACGGACGCCCTGAAACGGCTGAAGTCGGAGCTACTCTCAACGAGACAGCGATCGGAGGAGAAGACCGGTGCTTTCTACACCCGCATCACCACCCGAACCGCGACTGTTAACTTCGTGGCGGACGTAGTGCGGGGTTGCGGTAAGGTTACCAAACTGGAACTTCTCGAGCTCTTTTGGGGTGGACTACGACACAGCGTTCAAGTGGGTTCCAAGTTGGCGGATCTTGGGCTAGACACCAGTCACCCGGAGCAGTGGGAAGAGGAACAACGTCGACTTGGACGGCCCGACACCTCCGCCATCTTGAAGGTTCGTTCCGTGGCCACGGAAATTGAGACGGCTAAGGTGATGGAGGACGCGGTTCTCCACGACACCATCGCCCGCAAGGTGGCGTTGGAGATGGGACACCGACAACGGCAAGCTCCACCACGTAGCGCCCCGGCTAGCCGGCCTAGGTGGCCTCCGAGGAGGCCTGCGTTGGCGGCCCTCACGTGGGAACCGGGGACTGCTGGGAATGACTCGGCAACAGCGGCTCCTGTGGATGTAAGCACGGCGGCGGCCCAAGGATCCCGACCGGCACCTGCGGTGAGGGAGCGGCCCTGTTTTGCATGTGGCAGTCTCGAGCACTTGGTGGCCAATTGCACGGACGAGAAGAAGCTGGCCATCTGGAAGGCCAACGCCCCGGCGCGGTTGGCGCGAAGGCCAGGGCAAGTGGCGGCTTGCGTAGAAGTCATTGAGGAGAGAGTCGAGGAGGATTCCCTCAACCCCGAAGAGCTTGGAAACGATGGAGGAGATCCTCGCTCTGGCGGATGCTGACGTGGACCTCTATGGGGATCTGTGTGCCATGTGTGACATCACGAACACCGAGGATCCAGCTTTTCGGAGTGGGGAGCCGACAGGGGCTCCCGGGCAAGAGGAGTAAATCTCCATCGACCCCGTGGACAGAGGCAGCCCTATACCAATGTGGCAGCCCGTCCTTCATGGCCCTCGCGGACGTCACGTGACGAGGCCATCGCCTGTACCCCGACAAAGCCCGTCTCACTGCGAGTGCTGCATGCCCCAGTGAGCACAGAGGCTTCATCAGATTCACCCCATGGTGTGGCCGCACGGCCCCCTCCACCGTCAGCCCGAGGCCCCGTTCATCACGGATTGCCTTCAGTGGCCGAGAGCGCGCACGGCGCGCTACCATTTTGAGCAGACGGCCCCTCTCAGTGGAGAATTCCCCCCCTGCTCGGGGATCATTGACTCCACCGATAGCCCCACCGACAGCACATTCTTGTTGGGAGACTTACCGTGCCGAACACGGTGTCCCGATTGACCGCGGTAATGTTGATGGACCTCCCCCACGCATCCGAGCTCATCACGCGGCACCAGCAGTTCAGCCCAGCGACTACAAGGATCTGCATCTGGCTGCACCGGGGACCTCCGAGGTGTACCAGAGTTCCTTGGCGGACCAGCGTAGGCGGTTGACATCGTGGAGCTGGAGAAGTCCGGCTGGGGCTACCTCTGAAAGTGTCCTACTACGACAACTACGCATGACCCTCAAGAAGAAGTCCCCGGCAGAGGCACACAAGATGGCTGAGCGCAGTCGCCGCCATGCTACACGACGTCCCGCGACTACTCCTTTCAGCCGTCGCCAACGGAAGTACGAGTTGGACGAGCTTATACTCGCCCGCTTGCGTGGTCGCATGGGCGGTACATTGGGCTTGGCCTGGGCAGAGTTGAGCCCACGCGAGCAACGTCGGGCTGTGGAGCAAGAATACGGGCCGAAGACGAATGTACCGCAAGAAGGCCGACCTTGGGAGACGATTGGCCTCCGTCGCCTTCGACGGCGTCAAGCATCTGCGGCGATATCGATACAGCAAGCCTATCGCTTGTGGCGACGTCGGCGGGCACAACGAGCGCAGGACACTCCCCTTGACTCTCATGCGCTCAAGACGGCCTCAGCGTGGACCACGGCAGCCCAGCGGGTCAAGCAGTACGGCAAGGCGGTCGTGCAGGCTGTGTTCGGACGCGTCCGACGGGCACACCCACCTCCCAATCCTACCCCCCTCAAACCAGACGAGACGGTTCTCGCAACAACTCTGGGATCGAGCCCCTCGGATCTAACCTACAGCACTGATGAGTCCGAGATGGAGATCCATTGCAGCCAGTACCGGTTGCAGCAGCACCGTGAGCTGTCCTCGGAGGAGAATACGCCTACCCGCCGTTCGAAGCCTTCGAGGAGTGGGAGGAAGCGCACGACGTTGGACCAACGGGTGAAAGCCTGGAGGAAGGAGGAATCTGCACGTCTTGCTGCTTGGGAGGCCCCGAGCGTGACCCGACAACCGGTGGGCGAATCCGAACACCTCGAGGAGGAGCTGAGTATGACCCAGCAGCTGGCGGGCGGATCGGGCAGCATACCGCCAGCGTGCAACCAACATGTTGTATCCTGCTCCAGTCTGTCCGAGGAGGAGCTGAACATGACCCAGCAGCTGGCGGGCGAACCTAACAGCCCGTGCCGGCATGCATCCAGTCCGGCCGAGCATGCAACCAGCCCAGCTAAGCATGCAGCGGAACATGCAGCAGGGCATGCGCCAGGGCACGCGGGGCATGCGGGGCATGCAACATGCCCGTCTGAGCATGCGACCAGCTCGGTGGGGCATGCAGTGGGGCATGCCCCGGGGCATGCGGGGCATGCAACACGGCCGACTGAGCATGCAACCAGCTCGGTGGGGCATGCGGTGGGGCATGCCCCGGGGCATACGCTGGGGCATGCGGGGCATGCAACACGGCCGACTGAGCATGCAACCAGCTCAGTGGGGCATGCAGTGAGGCATGCCCCGGGGCATGCGGGGCATGCGGGGCATACGGGGCATGCGGGGCATACGGGGCATGCGACATGCCAGCCTGTGCATGCGACCAGCTCAGTGGGGCATGCAGCGGGGCATGCAGCGGGGCATGCGGGGCATGCGGGGCATGCGGGGCAAGCAACGCGGCCAGCTGAGCATGCAACCTGTATCGCTGAGCAGGCGACGCACCTGGTCCAGCGTGCAACGCGCCCGGCCCGGCATGCATCCAATGGGTCCCAGCCGCTGGAAAGCGGGTCGGACAGCGACTCCACGCATGTCAGCGCTACCGACAGTGGCACTACCCACGTCAGCGCCACCGACGTTGGCGCCACCGACAGCGACACGACCCACGTCAGTGCCACCGACAGCGACACCACTCACGTCAGCGACACCAACAGTGACACTACCCACGTCAGCCCCACTGACAGTGATACCACTCACGTCAATGCCTCGACCAACGCCACCATGTACGTCAGTGCTACTGAACACGGCAGCGGCGAAGAGTACGAGTGCAACGCCTTGGTGGACGAGACTGCAGCCGCCTTGAGTTCACACCCAATCGAAGATGCTCTTAAATGTAAGCGTGTTCAACTGGATGGGGGGGTGCGCTGGAAGGCGAACTCTCGAGCAGGGACACTCTTGGCACACACACTGTCCGCGGTGCGAGACGAGGAAGGACCCCTACTCCTGGTGTTCTATGCCTACCTTCGTGGACATCGAGTGAAGGTGTTGGTGGACTCAGGCGCCTCAGACAACTTCATCTCGGCGGAATGTGCCCGTACTTGCGACTTGACAGTGCGCTCAGGGACACCAATGAAGGTCACGCTGGCAGATGGGTCTGTAAAGACCGCTGGAGAGGTGGCGTACACCAAGTTCACCGCACACGCGGCGTCGGGAGTAAACTACTGCGAGAAGCGGATGGCTCTACGGGTCTTACCGTTAGGAATCCAAGTAGACGTGGTGTTGGGGGGTAAGTGGCTTCGCAGTCTCTCCCCAATCACGTTGGATTATGCCGGTCACGGTTCCGTCTCCTTCAACACGCGAGCAAATGGTGGAGGACAACAACGGGTGACGCTCGTGGGTTGTAGTCCGGGGATGGGTCAGGGCAAGGCCCAGGGCGCAGGGCTGATCGATGAGGTGTTCTTGACGGCAACGCAACTGAAGTAGCACCTTATCCACGCGGAAACCAGGCGCCTGGCCGGGGATGAAGAATCGCAACCTCAGTGGCTCATGATGGCGGCGCGCGGGGACGACCATGAGGCAGGAGCCTTCGCAGCTACCGCTGCTGAAGTACCGTCATCTCACACCACCCTGGAGAAGGAAGGGCCCCGTCAAGATACTCGAGACGCACCGGTAAGCAGCACGTGGAGGCAGCGCTTTGACGCCTTCTTTGAGAAATATTTGGATACCCTGTGTTCAGCCTTACCGGAGGCATCCAAGTTGCGTCGCACTGAGGAGGACAAGGCCCGCATCGATCGCAAGCCGGACGCGGAGGGTGGACCACCATGTAGGCGCCCATACAAGATGACCGCTGAAGAGCTACGCCAGCTACGTGAACGTATCGAGCAACTCATGAAGAAGGGTTACATCCGGCCGTCGTCAAGCCCGTATGCCGCCCCATGTCTGATGGTACCCAAGCCTGGTGACCCGAAGACATTACGTCTGGTGGTGGATTACCGACAATTGAACCAGCAGACGGTGCGGGACCGGTACCCACTACCGGACATCCAACTGATGTTTGACGAGATGCAAGGGGCAGCGTTCTTCTCCTCCTTTGACGCGGTGGACGGATTCTGGCAAGTACCGATGGCCGAGGAGGACGTGGAGAAGACCGCCTTCACCACCCAGATGGGGGCCTATGAATGGTTGGTGATGCCCCAGGGCCTGCAGAACTCTCCCTCTCAATATCAACGGCGAATGCAGCGTGCACTCGGTCATCTCCCCTTTGTACGAATCTCCATCGACGATGTGGTCGTCTTCTCGCGCACGGTGGAGGAACACTACGACCACGTACGTCAGTTCTTGGACACTTGTCGAGAAAAAGGGGTATATTTGAAGGCCTCCAAGGCGCAGATGTTGAAGGAGTCACTACGGTTCCTGGGCCACACTCTATCCGCCGAAGGATGCCAGCCACAGCATGACAAGGTGTCCTCCATCAAGGACTGGCCGAAGCTGGAGACGGTAACCCACGTCAGACAGTTCCTTGGGCTAGCGGGGTACTACCGCCGGTTCGTACACCGGTTCTCGGAGATTGCCCAACCCTTGACCTCGCTCACCAAGACCGACGTACCGTGGCAATGGGGAGAACTCCAGCAATGGGCCTTCGACGAGTTGAAGCCCGCACTCTCCTCAGCCCCTGTATTGGCATTGCCTGACATGAAGGCAGCCGCGGATGGGTCAGCGCCGTTTTTGGTACAAACGGATGCAAGTGGAGTTGCTCTGGGAGGCGTACTCATGCAAGATACGGGTGACGGTATGAGGGTGATAGCCTACGACAGTCGGCAGTTTTCCGCGGCGGAACAGAATTACCACATCGGCGAAATAAAGGGAGCTCTGCGCGTTGCACCATTGCACCACCGTCACCTGGAGGCACTACCTGTTCTCCTCCGACTTCCGGTTACAAGGTGACCATCGCCCCCTAGAATGGCTAATGTCCCCGGGACGAGAGCTTAGCCGACGACAGGCACGGTGGTACATGGACCTGGTGGAAGTTGGTGTCCCACGAATGGAGTACGTCAAAGGAGCTCTTCTTCTGGTCCCCGATGCGCTATCCCGCCGACCTGACTACGTGACCAAGGACCCGCGAGAAGGGCTCAAGGAGGCCGGTGTCGTAGACAAAGAGACGGACCTCCCCAAGGACCCACTCTCCGTGCTGGATGCCGACGAGGTCTTTGAAGACCACCCGCCGCCCCCTGTACCAGGATGGGTGGCCACCATGGAATCATGGATGGATGGCGTGGAGACACTTCAGGTGGCGGAGCGGGCCCTGGAGAGCCTGCTCCAGGCTGGTAGCGCGCCCTGTCACGCAACCGGCTCGGCTAAGCATACTGCCAGCTCAGTGGGGCATGCAGCGGGGCATGCGCCGGGGCATACGGGGCATGCGAGGCATGCAGCACAGCCGGCTGAGCATGCAACCAGCTCAGTGGGGCATGCAGTGGGGCATGCTCCGGGGCATGCGGGGCATGCGGGGCATGCGGGGCATGCAACACGGCCGACTGAGCATGCAGCCAGCTCAGTGGGGCATGCAGTGGGGTATGCCCTGGGGCATAAGCCGGGGCATGCGGGGCATGCGGGGCATGCAACACGGCCGACTGAGCATGCAGCCAGCTCAGTGGGGCATGCAGTGGGGTATGCCCCGGGGCATAAGCCGGGGCATGCGGGGCATGCGGGGCATGCGGGGCATGCAACGTGCCAGTCGGGGCATGCAACTAGCTCGCCTAAGTGTGCACCCGCTGGAGAGGAACTAATGCTGCGAGCCCCCACCGACTACTTCACTGATTTGTCCGAATCTGGAAAGCGCCGGCAGGAAGCGAGCACCCCGGGAACCGATCCAGTGTTGCGCCGTAGTGCTCGGCTGCGACAAACCACTGCTACGACGACTCCTTCCACCAAGCCGAAACCCTCGACACCGCCCGCTACGGATTTCCGAGGTCCTAAGCAGCCAGCTCAGCCGTCTGGTCGAGCCACCAAACAGCCAGCCGATCGGCAGGATTGGAAGGTGCGCAAGGAGGTCTTTGAGCGCCTCCAACGCCAGTTCGGCAGCTTCGATGTTGACGCGTGTTGTGACCTGGGTGGACGGAACCGTCAAGTAGACGCATACTGGACTGATTGTCTGCAACAGCAGTGGAGGGGAAAGCACGTCTGGTGTAATCCCCCATACTCCAGCAGTCATATCTCCATCGAGGCAGTGTTGCGCAAGTATGTAGATGAATGGCGGCAAGACCCCGCGCATACCTCGGCAGTGTTCCTTCTACCGGACATCCAGGCTCGCATGCCTCAATGGAGGCGACTCTTCAGGATGGCTGGTATGAGGCTGGTGGAAGTGATACCTACTCATGACGAACGAGGAGTGCCCACCCAGCTGTTCGAGACTCCTGACGGTGTACTCCACGACCTTCCGTGGCCCGTGCTGGTGGTGCATGCTCCCCCTACCCGACAGCTAGCGCCAAGAGTGCGGCATCCCCGAGTGGCACCTCCGATAGTGCGACAGGGTAAGGCTGCTGAGACCCGCGATGCTTCGAGCCTCCCCACGGACGTTACATTCCTGGAGTCCCTGCACGGTGAGTACGCACGTGCCGGTCCCCTTCAACAGCTGCGGGATGACATCCTTGCGGCCCCGCACCATGCCACGAGAGATTTCCGCATCGTCGGGAACGTACTGTGGCGTGTAGCCGCGGGACGGTACCAGTTGGTCCTCGGCGAAGACTCTCCTTTGCGAGAGGTGGTCTTCAGGGATGCCCACGACTCCACCACTGCAGGTCACACTGGCCGGGAAAAGACGCTGGAAAGAGTTCTACGCAGGTTCTGGTGGAAAAATGCCTCCGAAGACGTGGCAGGATGGGTGGCCTCATGCCCTACGTGTCAAGCGGTTCGTCCCCGGGCATCCTACCCCGATGGATTGTTGAATCCACACGCTATTCCTCAGCGTAACTGGCAAGATGTGAGCGTGGACTTCGTTACAGGGTTACCGCTCACCGCCCAGGGGAATGACGCCTTCGTCACCTTTACGTGCAAGCTGAGCAAAATGGTACATCTTGTGCCCATGAACTTTGGGGACAGCTCTGCACAGACGGTAGCCCGCATCTACTTCGACGTGGTATGGAGGCAGCATGGAGCCCCCATGAAGATTGTATGTGACCGTGACCCCAGGTTCCAAGACTCGTTCTGGCGTGAGCTAATGAGACTTATGGGGGTGCGGGTGGCTTCTACCACTCCGTACAACCCTCGTTCAGACGGGCAGGCGGAGCACGCCAACAGGGTGGTCGAGGACATGTTGAGATCGTTCGTGGGGGCCAATCCGGATGACTGGGACCTCTACATGACAAATGTGGAGTTTGCTATCAACGACTCGCGCAGTGACGTCACAGGATTCACTCCCTTTGAGCTATGCTACGGGGTGTCTCCGATGTCTCAGCTGGACCTGTTCCTGGAAGCTGCGACTCTCCCTGGCGATAAAGCCTATCGGACACCAGGTGGGAAGGAAGTCATAGCCCGATCGCGTCATGGTGACCTGAAATCGCGACCTGACCTCATGAAGGCGTGACACAAGCGTTGCCACGCTCGTGTCGCCGGCGATTTCTGGCGAAGTACAAACGACCGCTCCCTAGATTCCATTCTTCCCGCGAAATCTTCACTTCACAGCACTTAAATGCTTCCAAAAAACAGCCGCCCTGCATTCATTTTGTTTGTATTACATGGCGATACCACTGCGTCCCCCCAATCCTGAAGCTGAAGCTTCTCGTCCTCACAATCCTTTTACTATAAGACAAACCAGAAATTATGCGGTTCCGCGCATTCGCCACTGGCGCTTAGAGTTCTACTCATTAGATGTAGACGACGGTTCTATTCATCTTCCACTCGCGTTCAGACTACAGCTTCGGCGCTGGCTGCCACCAAATAGAGATTGCGGATTCTTTTGGGTCTTCTACAACCAGCACGGTGTACCTAAGTGGACCATTCCAGCTTGGTACGACGCCCCCGTGGGGCGTTTCGTTACCCAATAGGTCAGCGACCAATTGGGTAGCCTCTACCGGTCCGTTGTCTTCTGCTTTCCTACTCCTAAGGCATGTCTTTCTTTTCACGCCTAACCCTTAGCGGGCGTTCACGCGCGATGTTCGGCTTTGCGTCGCATCTGGTTGCATCGCAAGCGAACACCGCCGAGGCTAGCACAGAACCAGCGGGTTCTAAACCTACATGCCCCAACCTACAGCCCGACGATACCAACCTCCTTGCCGATACCATGTTCACGATTGGTACCGCTAGCTCTCTAGAATACCGGATCCCTTGGGGGTCGCTTTCTCGCCACGATCTTCACTGGTCCTGGGAAAGCATACCGCGATCAGCAAAACCAAAACTGCTCCCAACAACGTACCTTCCAGTGTCTCGCGTACAGGATTTTGTCCGGGGCGAAGGAAACTACGGATCACCTTCCAGTGATCCTAATCCGAACCAGTTTCACATTGTGCGCGTTAGAAACGACGCCAGCGCCAAGGCAAAACCATATACCAAACCTCCCAAAACGGACCGCAGTTTAGCTAAACCTCGTCCAGCGCATGATGGTTGGCCCTACAAACATCATTACGCATGTCGTTGCGGGTTCCAGTCCGAATGGCGGAAACGCCAAGCTGCGAAAGCTGCATGTGCTCCCCCTCCAGAGAGCGTTGTTCCACGTCCCACCACAAAGCTCAAACAAAACAGATCTGCGCGGTTTTGTGGCTGCTCTGCCTCCTTTCGGATCGGCGTGCCAGTTGGGGAATCAGGGAGTGCCCAGTCATCCGCTCGACGCGGCTAAACCCCTCCTGGTCCAATCTGCTGCCGCGGTGGACCTTGAAGTCACTCCTGGCGAAATGATACTCCAAGGCCACGCGCTCATGGATCGCGTGGGGGGGGTCGGCGTCTTGAACGGTGTACAGCCCGGTATCCGGGTGCCGCGACTTGATCCTGGAAGAAAAGAAATGTACGATGAGGTTGAAGCAAGCAGCTGACGAAAAGTAGGGCAGGCAGGTTAGCATGCGTACCATACAACATGCTTCGTGGTTTGATCACGACGTTTGGCGACGTAGGTGTACTCCACCATGCAGTCGCCGCATGCTGGGAACACGACGGTGTACCAGTTCGGTCCCTCATGATGCCTGCGACAGCGTTCGATTTCTTTTCGACTCTTCATGAAGTCGAACTTGCAGTCGACGCAGTGGTCGACCAACCAGCAGCCGTCAGCATCTTTTTCATGTCGTCGCGTGCGGTTTAAGACTTTCTGAATATATTTTCCCTCAGCAGCATCTGGGTCATTGCACGCGCCTGGCATTTTTGCGAGAAAGAAGGAAGTAAGAGGTAAAGGTAAAGCGGGCGCTGCGAAGGTTAAATTTTGTTAAAGCTTGCAGTGGGGGATACCATGGGGCATGCCCGCCGCAGCGGCGGGCATGCCCCAATCGTACGAACTGTAGCGCAGAGAGTCGAGTTTCAGGGATTTAACAAGAAAAGTCGAGGCATCATCGAATCTAGGGAGCGGTCGTTTGTACTTCGCCAGAAATCGCCGGCGACACGAGCGTGGCAACGCTTGTGTCACGCCTTCATGAGGTCAGGTCGCGATTTCAGGTCACCATGACGCGATCGGGCTATGACTTCCTTCCCACCTGGTGTCCGATAGGCTTTATCCTCCCTGGCTCTGCGCGACGAAAAGGGGGGGTGGGTACCGCCCATGAGATAGCTGTGAAGTTTTCGTCGCAGTTGCGGGACGCGCGTGGCCGCCTTGAGTTGGCTCAGCAGCGCCAGCGGGAGCAGTTCGACCGGCGTCACAGGCAGCATAGGTACGCAGTGGGGGATCTGGTATGGATCGAGGCTCGTCACCTGACGGAGAAG
>LGRX02014934.1:0-30393 GCA_001247695.2 Cymbomonas tetramitiformis
GGCTCAGCAATCTAGTGATGGCGGTGGTGATGGGGCTCAGCAATCTAGTGATTGTCGGAATCTGCAGTGCCTGCTGATCAGTTTGGTGTAGAGCATGACTGTCTAGGCCTTGTGTAGCAGTCAGGATGCTCAAACCCTGAAGAAACCCTAAGAAACCCTTAAATCTAGATCTGTAGATCTGCTGAACTAATCGTAGCCGTTAGATCATTGATGACCATCGGCAAGTGCGCAATAGTTCATCGGCCCATCGCTACAGTAATTCTCACTGATGAAAATCGCTGTTCCGCTTCAAAGTATCTCAGGCGTGTCACTGCGGTCGGTATGAACACGCCAGTGACACGTAGGACTCTAATTAGTGAACTTTCACTTAGACTGCCCAATAAGTAATGATTGGGCGCTAGAGTTCACGGCATTTCAGGCTGCGAACTGACTTAAGTTTTGTGAATGAAAATTACGCTTTTTTTTGCGACTTAACCCCGCTGTGAATTCCAAAAGTGATGGTGGTGGTGATGGGGCTCAGCAATCTAGTGATGGCGACTGCGGTGGTAGTGAGGGCTTAGCAATCTAGCACGAAGATGCCGATGGAGCTGGGGTGTGCGAAGCTATTTGTCAGGTGGGGCGAGGCGTTGCAGCATCTTGTATTCGGGCGCCACAACTGTGGTGGGGACGCGGTGTGTGAACCTAGCACGGTGATGGCCGCGAAGAGACCGAGGCTGCGAATTGGGGGCATATACGAGACCAGGTTTGCTAGGAATGCAGCGGCCGTGGTCATGGACGTCACCAGCATCGCTTTTCCAGCCTTCCGATAGGCCTAAATGGGAGCACAGGGGGGGCACCGGATGTCGCTTAGGCCGTCGTACTCAGCAGGCCGCGCATAGCTAGGAATGACAATTTGATTTCCCTGCAACTTCTGGTGCACGTCATGGCAGACAAGGCCAAGACAGTATGCGTCTCTCCACCGCTCTGAGAGCTCTCCACCTGGACCCTTACTCCCAAGGTCACATCCCCTCCAGCCCCGCGGGCATTGCACGTGTCGCAGGCAAAAGCCGCGGAGCAATGACCATCTGTCAGCGGTATTTTCAGACCCTTGACTCTCACCGAGATGGGCACTAACTGAGACCGGGCACCTCAGTGAAGTGTGCCACATCGCCGAGTCACACCGAGGCCACGAAGCCGCGCACCTCAGTGAAACGCGCCTCGTCATCCGGCCATGGCGCCGAGTACTGCTTCCAGATGTCATGGAGCACCAGGACGTCATCGCAGCCGACCCCGATGACGACAAAGGGCACTGCGCAAGCGCCAGCAAAGGGCGGGTACTCACATGGCATCGTCTCCCCGCACTGCCCCGCAGAACCGCGAGGCCATCTTCATGTGGCACCTCTTCTCTACCATTGGCTGGTAGGCCCGATTACTGTTTTACACCAGCTAGCAAGATGCCCGTTGAGGAAATGTAAATGGCGCCAAGCTGGCCTGATCGTTCCATGTACCTGTACTAAATTTAATGAAGTAGGGAGCCACGTCTAACCTTAATGCATCAGTCTCTCTCTCTCTCTCTCTCTCTCTCTCTCTTGGCCTTGAAATAAAGGCTTCGCTCGCATCACTCTCATTCCCCGGGCGCCATGCATGCGGATGATGATATTGATTGATGTGCACTTTGTGGATTCATTAAGAAAAGAAAGAAAATTTATTAAGAATAGAAATAAAAGTAGACACCCTTGTTGTGGATATACTTCAGGAAGTGTATATATATATATATATATATATATATGCTAACATGTTGTGGATATATATATAAACAACATATATATATATATATATACCACCTCTAGGCATGTCAAAGTCTTGGAAGTATGGGCAGCAGCCGGGGAGATCACCTGCGGCACACATGAAGGTGATGTATCTCACACCACACACCACACGGAATACAAAGTAACTAGTCGGGAATGACAGCGCCAGACCGAGCACTGCCGTGGCCGTGATCCAAACCTGTGGAATGCATCCGCACCTCCCATGGATCCCCCGCTGCTGCGCTGATCCGCCAACCCGATGTACTCCCACTCATGCGCGCGGTTCCGCTGCTTCTCCTCAACAGCGCCACGCAAATCCTCTCATTATCTCATGATATGTGGCATCTATCGTACGCACCGAGCGCGTGTGGAGGAGAATGACAAGCAGCGCCACTATAAGTGACCCAACAGCATACAGCAGATCGCCTTTCACAATGTCCTTGATTTCCTGCTCGGTGATCTCCCCACCTGTAGAGCGGCACCCGCATATACCACACCAGACCATCATCTCCGGATCGGTGATGATTACCCTGGGGAGCGTCACCCCCATAAGTTGTACCGAGCATTTCACCATCGCGTATGCCAGGTCACAGCAGTAGATTCAAGCACTTGGTGATATGCACATGCCCCTAGATTTGGGGGCAGGTATCTTGTGTAATGGCCGCCCTGTGTACCGACTCATAATATGCCCTGCCATGGGTACGAAACAGTGAAAGAATGAAAGAGTTGACCCGGTGAAGGGAACAAAGGACAGTTTCCAGAAGGCACGCAGCGTCGATGAATATTTAGGTGATATGCTGAACGTTTGATTTCTGGAAGATGGCTGCTACCCGTGCGCAACAATTGCATCTGTTAGCGCAAGTCTATTGCAGCATTCATCCAATCGGGGCATCACCGGCGTGCAGCACACGCAACTCATTTCCACCAGCAGCGTTCAGCATGTCTCTAAACTGGGAAGCGAATCTTGCATAGGCTGCCACCTGTGCATCCCCCAAAATGTACGAAGCACAGCCATGGCACAGAGGGTTGATGATCGATCGTGCATACTACTCAGCATTTTGAGCACCCCCTCGGAAACCGATGACGGGGCTATAATTATGCGGGCATCGCAAGCCACTTCAGCTTGGTGCACGCATGGAACCCAGACAGGGGCGCTGCAGCTCCTCGCAATTGAGGTATGGCTTTGACTGAGAAGGCGGCACTCGCGAGCATCCTTGACGAGCGAGTAGAGCAAAGGCCTAGAGACAAAGTCGACGCATCTCGGAGCTGGGTGTGCAGAGTGAGCAACTGATGACACCTGTTCGCTTCTGCGGTCGCTGGGACTATCGTAGCCTTCCAGTGGGAGCGCGAAGACGAAAGCGGAGCGCATGGCCACACATGTCTGGTGCACGGCAGGCTCCCCCCGTCATGTCTGGTTGCAATCTCAAAGCGTGCTGCATCTCTGGCGTGGGCAGCATGACCCCCATGCCATCGGCTTGCAGGCACCTAACCGAGTGCAGGCAACGTGGTCCTCCTTACGCCTCGCGATGCGTCTCTAACACACAAAGCATGGCCCCCATCTCATCGGCTTGCAGGCACCTAACCGAGTGCAGGCAACGTGGTTCTTTTCACCTCTGCAGGGCAGGAAGCAGGAAGCAGGACGCCGGAAGCAGGAAGCAGGAAGCAGGAAGCAGGAAGCAGGGAGCAGGGAGCATGGCCCCTCAGTCGCATGGAACATAAAGGTTCAAAAGTAACCATCTTTATGATGAAGCAAGTGGTGGCCAACCTGGGAGTACTGATGGCACTGATAGAGTAACTTGTCAGTGGCACATCGAGTGCTATGAAAAAGCACCGGCGGAGTTGGGAGTGCTATTGTTGTATACACAGGCGACGAAGGCTTCGGGAGAACCGAGGCTGCACCGCCTCTCCGAGAAGGGGGCCTCCGCGGGGACTCGGCCAGGGGCCAGGTGTCACCTCGGAAGTGCCCTCCACGAAGTGCTCGTCGAAGAACCAGGTCACATCGTGGCCGCTGCCAAAGAGAGGCGAGCTGTAGTAGCTGGATATGAGAGGCAACTGTCGGGATCCGATCGGAAGGAATCAGAAGGCAACATTGCGACAAGCGCTCTCACAGCCCGAGACGAGCAATCAGAGTGGGGCGCTGCCGCAAGGCATGTCACGGGGTGGCCCTCCAGGCTGCTCAGGGCGCAGCAGGCGGTCCCGAGACCCTTGATCAGGCTAGAGCGCGCGACCAGCGCAGGACTTGGGAAGGCAAGTGTGTTTTGCAGCTGAGTAGTGAAGATTTCCACACCATCGCTCTTGACGCACCTGTTTTGCGATCTCGATAAAGTCCTCATCGCTTGGGTAGAGTCCGCTGCCACGTTCAGCGCCGAGTTCAGCTTGCAGCATAACGCTCAAAGTGCCGTTGGGATCCGCCAGGACCTCCTGTCGAACGGCCAGCTGCACGCTGCCGATGGAGAGCGGCGGCTGGCACTCTGACGTGTTGAACTTGCGAAAGCAGAAATTCGAGTATCCGGGGACACTTTTCACCATCTCCTCAACTTCCTTGATCTTCTTAAGGTTGCTTAGCGTCAGCATATCGCCATTTGGGGGTCGTGTTTCGTACACAACGGTCAGCCAGAAAGATGGCACGTTCTGATGCAAGCTCGTTACCTAGAGATAACATGAGACACACGCGAGATTCAGGGGTGAGGTTCGCTTTGATACCAACCCAACTGTGCAGCGACAGCAGGGAGTAGAACATCCTGATGGGCATTCAAGTTGCCGGGGAGAAGCCAAATTGCCATAGACACTTATGGTGATCCGAGCTGTGACTTGGCCAGACAAATGCTAAGTGTATGTAGCATAACTGGCAACTCATGCCATAGTCAAGCTCGTCCACCTTGGGTCAGCAGCACAGACAGGCCGTCCGCGCAGAATGCATTGCATGTCCGTGTGCGCCGCGCACTCCCGTGCCCAAATCTATGTCCTGCAGCTATCTAATATGAGAATCTGTGCTAAGTAAAATCCTGTTTGTCGTACTGTGTTGACGTTTTGCAGTGGGACCTTCGGCGGAAAGAGCGGAGAGTGCGCGGTGACACCTTGGGTGGAGAGGGCGGAGAAGGCGGCCTGCGTTGGGCGATGGCGCGAGACCAGGCCTCTGCTGCGCGGTACGCGTCTTCGTTCATGGTAGTCACTTCATCTCGTGGTCTAAACGAACTTATTCCTGTATCTAGCTCTATGGGATATTGAGCTGCGATAAGTGCAAGAGCCACTGGCACTGCTAAAGAAGTGAAATAAGATATTCTGGGATATCGAAAAAAGACTCGAACAAACACGTCCATCGCTAAGCAAACAACACTTTATCAGGATAAACTTGACAATTTAGGTTTCAATGATATGCCAAGACCAAGGCATGCTCGTCATGTTGTTTGGCTAATCAGAGTGTCACTCCTGCACCTGCCCTGTCAGAGATAGACTATGTGTCCGGTTGCGTGTCCTCGAGCAAAGAAGAACTCGGACATGAGCTGGCAGCAAGAGTCTTGCAACGAGTCGTTTCGCATGAACTTGCAGCTAACATATTTCTCAATCATGTGTTGTTTTGCCTTTACAATTCGATTGAGGATGGAGCGGCACAGGTATTCAGGGAGGATTTAAAAAGGGTCACAGCCTTTGTCCTCTTCATGTGTTTCACTTTGCCCTTCCTTCGCTTGTGTGATGTGTCACTGTTTACTGCAGGGTTTACTTTTACAAGTATTATGATGATCATTTATGTGACTTAAATAAATTTACCCTACCCCCTACCCAGATCCCGACTGACCGCCCCCGCGCCGGTCTTCATCAAGACATCTTTTAAAGTTAACTTAAAATGAACTTTATGAGACCATCGTTCGATTTTCGCATTAAATGCTTTTGTACTGTTCGATTTGGCATCTTTTAAATGAATGAGGTCATCCATTCATTTATTCTGTGTAAACGTATGAAGGCGCGGTGCTTTGGACCCTCCCGTCTCCTCTCCTGTATCAATACGGGAATTGTATCGCTTGCTGAATTGCTTATCGATATATTTTTAAGACTTCGCCCAGTGGGGGGCTCCGCCCCCCCACACCCCCCCATTACTACGAAACGTTTCTTTCAACCGTTGTCAACATCGGGTCATTTACGCAATACATATCCACATCTCAACATTATATTCGATTTCTCCTACACAACACATAACACTTGGAAGTCCGAAGCGAAGCGATACCGATCTATCGATGAAATGTGCGCAAAATGCATATCGATTGAGACTTATATGCCAATATGTACCGATATATCGACATATCATAATATTCGCACCACCGATACAATGCAAGATCGCCGATCAATATGCTGGACTTTAGGTTCAGGGTTATTATTATGGGCTCTGATAGCCCCTAGCCTGACCCGTCTCTGATCGGAACCGTGACTCCGCTAGTAGCTAGGATGACAGTACAGTAGTACTGTACTGTCAGTCATCACTTCGTATTATCCGGGTTTCCGAGATGCATGATAAAAGCACTCGGCCGGACTGATTATGGGAGCTTAGCCAGTTTTACCCGAGCGGAACACCTGTTCTCGCAGGTTATGCGCGTCACCACTTCCCTAGTAATTCTGATGGCACAGCGCCTAGCTGTTGCCATGTTTGGCTAAGTTTTGACACAGAGATGGGGTGGGCGCCCCCTTAGGCAGTAGTTCATCTTTCCGCGGTATGGCCTTCTTTTGAAGTGGAGATCAGTTTTACGGGACATTTATCGGCAGCAGTATCGTCGCTTATTATGGCTTCTTCTTACGTTTCACCTGGCCGGTGGAGAGGACATTCCGCGTATTGTGGCTCGCAACCACTTTTAGCCAATCGGCTCATGACCTGTCTGATGTTGTTCTTGTTACTGAGGCTTCTGCAGGGATTGGCCGCTGCATTTTCTGATCTTTCTACTGCCGCCACTCTAGCCCACGCTCCCCATCTCACCGTCATTTTTATTATGGATACACCGCAAAGACCACGTACGCGCGCTAGAGCGCGTAAATTAGCGACGATTTTCGATGATGTTGGAGCGTTGCATGCAGCCACGCCCACGACTCCGCACTTGGATTCGGCTGCGTCGGAGTCCTCGACTGCGGCTGCCGCACTCGTTCATCGGTTGCGCAGGGATTCATTCGACGTTCAGAGTTCCAAGACCGCGGCAACGAAGGTGTTAGGCGACAAAGCAGCAAAATTCCGTGGGGACGAATCATCGGCTTCGGACATTTTTTCTCAATTGGTGTCCGAACTTCAGCAGCTCTTTACACTGCAATCGCCGGCATTCGCACCCCTGTTTGATCTGACTGCTGCTGACACCCCTGTTCTGCCTGCTGCAAATGAAATGCTGTACTCTGTGCTGCTGCTACTGACTGCGCCAGGGTCTCCTGCCCGTAATTGGGTAGAGGCTTCTGGTGCGGATGTTCCTGCTGATGGCAAACGCGCCACCCTGGAGGTGGTGCGTATGCTTGCTGACGCGTCGACTCCGTTCGACGCTCTGACTGAACTGCTTGACGTGAAGATTTCTGACGAGGGTGACCCTGATGCGGGGATTCGCCTTTTCAACAGTTGTCTTCGGGATGCACAGCGTCTGACGACGCTGCCCGAAGACGCTGTTAAAAGGCAATTCCTCTCTGCCCTGTCTGGACCGGCTTACGCCACGCTGGTTGACTCGTTTGCTCGAGCTGACCAGCGTGCGGCTGTGAGTCTGCTCACCTTGCAGGCGCGCGTGCGCGAGCAGTACCGCTGCGGGCGGCTCTCGGGCAAGCGCACTGCGGGGCGGCCCATGTCTGTTGCGTCTTGCACCACTGACACTGGCCTGGCTTCGGCCATTGATCGGCTCAGTGCTCAGTTGGTCAAGTTGCAGCGGGATGTGGATTCCCTTAAGAAGGGTGGCTCCAAGCCCCCTGGGAAACACACTCCGCGCAACTTCCACCGACCTGGAGTGCAACCGCTTGCTCATTCCGCCTCTTCGGAGGTGGCTTTTGACAAGCGGTCTGGCACCTTTGTCCCAACGTGCAGGCACGAGAAGTGCCGCGCCGTTGGGTCAAAGCATTGGCTGAGTGAGTGTCCTCACAAGGACACTCACCCAATGACCATTTCGGCATCCTACTGCCAAGCCGTTGAGTCTTATGACTCCGACGTGCTTGCCCTTCGTTTTCAGCGGTACTATGACGCTGGGGATGAGGGGTCCATGGAGCACTTGTGTGCTCTCGTGGGGCAACCTGAAATCTGTGAGCTGTCTGCGCATTCCTTTGCTCCAGAGCCTACGGCTCTGCAGCAGTTCAAGGATGCCGCTACCTCTGCTGAGTCTGCACCTGATGAGCACCTGTCCATTGGCCGTGTTGCATTTGCTGAGGTCAGCGGTCCGCTTGCTGGTGGTGTCGCTGAGCCGACCGCCAGCAAGCGGCTGCTGCCGAAGGCCTCTGCACCCGTGCATGGTGAGCCGAGTGACTTGCATGAGGTCAGCCGTACCGCCTTCGTGCCGCCGTCTGCCTCTCTGGCTCTCGGCCCGATGGCTACGGCTGACAACTCTTTCAAAACATTCAACGCTGTGCACCCTGACTGGCTTGACATTGACCCTGAGCCTGTTGAGGTGTGTGATTCCGATGACGATGAAGTCTGCCTGACTGAAATTGAGGGGGGTGCAACGCCGGCGACTACGGCACTTCGGCGATTCGGAGTCCCCAGAGGCTCCAAGCCATTTGGCATCGGTCAGTTTGCACTCACTCTCTTCATGGTGGCTACATTTCTCTTCAGTGCTACGGCGATGCCGACACTCGTGGTCGGCGGTGGTGTCAGGGGCCTGGTTGAGCCCGGAGCCACTTACGATTGCGGTGCGGTTCGTCTCAGTGATGCATTACCGGATCCTCTTTGCCCGCCTGTGGTTACTGCTGGTTCGTCAATGCCGCAGCGGGACGTAACGCAATTTTCTTTTCAATCGACCTCGGCTGCTTTGCAATTTGGACATCCTAACATTCCACTCCGGGATCCGCCTGACCCTCTTGGGTCTGGTGGTGTCAACGCCTTTCAATTATCATCTCAACTCACTTCGGGGTATTTCTGCCTTGGAATCCGACCGCTGAACTCGGCTCTGCCGACCAGCTTTGCAGTGGCTGAGTGTGCTTATCTGTTATCCTGGTGGTTTGATTAGCCTTGGCCGCAGTAGTGGGTTGTGCCGGGACAAGTCCCCGGGCACCCAGCTTAAAGTATATCTGTTTCCAGTGAGTTGCTGTTTGTTATCTGTTTAGTTAGCTCCGCTTGCCTAGCCCTATTAGCTACGGTCACAGCTCCGGGTGGTGTGCTGGACTTTAGGTTCAGGGTTATTATTATGGGCTCTGATAGCCCCTAGCCTGACCCGTCTCTGATCGGAACCGTGACTCCGCTAGTAGCTAGGATGACAGTACAGTAGTACTGTACTGTCAGTCATCACTTCGTATTATCCGGGTTTCCGAGATGCATGATAAAAGCACTCGGCCGGACTGATTATGGGAGCTTAGCCAGTTTTACCCGAGCGGAACACCTGTTCTCGCACAATATGCAATTACACAAAGAGTGTCGAAGTAGCCTGAAGGGGGGTACTCTAACACGGTTGTATCACGATTGCCAAAATGAAATTACACATATAGAAATACAACGAATACCACGGCACGAGCGTCTCTAGCGGAGTGTTCCGTTCCGCGGCGACATGCATGCCACGAATAACCTTATCACCATGTCGCGATGCTATCTAACTTCTAGCAGCACGGTTTGGCGCTCGGGCATCAGTCCGCCCTTGCTCACGACCACGACCGCGGCCACGCCCCGATCGTCCTTTGCCGACCCCGCGATGAGCTGTGGACGTGCCTTCGTTAACTTCATTGGGGCGCCTATTGGCGATATCTCTGATGCCCTCGGCACCGCCTCGTTGCAAGGCACGGTATCGGTTGGTCCAAGGTGTTATTAGTCGATACCGATATGTACAAAAAATCTATCAGGCGATACCAATAGTGTGTTAAAGTTATTAGTCGATACCGATATCAACTAATTGGGTATTAGTCGATACCGATTTTCCGATATGTGAAAAAAAAAACTATTAGGTAATACCGATATCATAATGTACTTATATATCGGTTCCTAGCAAGCATACGAATTCTGCCTACTCCTACCTATCTAGTTCAGCTCTTCGGCACATGATTCCTACCTATCTACATATCTAGTTCATTGCAACCATTATTAGGGAATGCTCAATGGTCCCTTCATTCAGACTTTTTCTTAAGTCGCTATGCATCTGGATGCAAGCGCTAAAAGCTCGCTCTACTAACACCGGTTGTGCTCGCAGGCGCAACAAGGAACGGTGTGGTCTGGTCATCTTGAACATCGTAATAAAAGGGAATCCCTCCCCCCCTGAGTCTTCCACCACTCTGCAAGATACAAGTCAAACTCGTCATCATTTTTATTGCCCCGTGGCACTGCTGTAGCGGGTTCATATTCATACAACTTCACTATCACTATCTGAAAACACTTGCAAATATGGTTTTTGTGTTGGAAATAATGGACTTCTTGGCATTGGGCGTGTCACGTTGGGCGGTGCTCTCATACGCAAGCGCGTCGGTGCAAGACGCTTGGTCCTTGGGACGCCACTTCTCTTGCAGCCGAAGGATCGCTTCCGATATTTCGATATTCCGATATCTTTCCCGATATGACACTGATTTGGTATTAGTCGATGTCGATATGATATGGCGTGGTATTAGTTGATACCGATGTTACATAATTAGCAATTAGTCGATATTGATATTCCGATAACTCTTAAAAAAGTTATCGATTGATAGCAATATCGCCGATATATCGATATATCGGATATCGGTTGCAACCGATACCGTGCCTTGCCTCGTTGTCCTGGTTTGGCGATGGGGCGGGCCTTGTTTGCAGATTTGCGCTTTAGGTGGAGGTCGTTTCCATTCACGAGTTCGCCTATCAAATCCGTCAATCCATCTTTGGAGCTCGGGATCCGGTTTGAATTTCAGCACATGAGATAAGTCGGGCTTTCCACCATCGGTTCCCGGTAATATACGAATGCAATCCGAATGCTTGACACGCGTCATTCCCATATAAAAAGCTTGAGAGCATAACTTAAAGACGTTCTTCGGTGTCTGGCTGAGATCTAATATTATCTTTTGCACGGTCTGTCCTTGGAATTTGTGAAAGGTCAAGGCGAAAGCCAAATCAACTCCGTGAGCTCGGAAGTATATCTTGCTCTTTTGGGAGGCGCGGTTCACGGTCAAATCATCTAGACGCTTGCCGAACTTAACGGGGAGTACGATACTGCGCGGCCGACTAACATCGCTGGGCACCGCAGATGCCGCGTTTCCCTCGCTAGTAGTTGCTCGAACCTCGGGAGCTAACGTCGCCTGGCGTCGCACCAATTTGAGGAATCCAAGTGCTCAACGTGAACATTGACAACGTAAGGCGGATCGATCCACACCTCTTCTCCCGGACGGGCATTATTGATTTTTGCCGCATCGATGGATTTGCTTGCGTCTTGGAGAATCAAGCTGTGGAATTTGGCAGGCGTGCCGTTCGCTAATTCTCGGGAGGGATTGAGGTCGTTGTTAAGAATAATCCCAGGCGACCCCGCAACAAAAGTGCCGGTCAATTCGTAAAATTCGGAACGGAGCACTTCCTCGTGCCGAGAGTCCAAAAGTGTGGTTGCGATCGGTTTCTTCCAACGAATGACCGGTTGACCACCAAGACGCGCAAAATGTTGTGCCCGCACATCATTGATAACGCGCCGTTGTCGATTGCCGGTCACGGCCACCGTCGCGAAAAGCCAATCCCGGTCCGTTTGTATGTCCTCGGCAGTTAGCACTCGCAGACGGTCAATATCGGAATTCTGGATAGGTTGCTCGTTATCCGACTGGCACCGTTGAATGAAGCGGATGTGTGCGCGATCGCTAGCCGCTCGGACCTGCAACATGCAAACACGTACCATACTTCAGATGTTAGTTGTCGCAAACGCGTGCACATGATGGGACAAATGCGGATAGTCCTGAGTGACCTCAACACTCGCACGTATATATCCAACATGTTCTTATTAATGGCTACTATCCCGAGATCCTTGTGGGAGGACCTAGAACGCTCTAGATCCTCCCACAAGGATCACTTTTTCAATAATTTATTTAGGCGCCCCACGACCTTTCTACAAGTCAACACCAAGGAATACTTTCCACATGGGACCTATACTAAGTAGTATGGTGCGTGGTTTGACGAGAATCCATCATATATACTCCTAGCTAATGCATTTATAGCATGCCCCAACCAAATTTTGAAATGCTACGCCTTTTAAAGCTTCAAAAGCGGGGTGTATCTTCCACAATTTTTTGCCAATCGTATATCGATCCTTTGCCACCATAGACATGATATATCTCAAGGTATGCAGGTATATTAGTCATGATTGGGTCAAAATACGACTTGGATAATGTATATTGGACACATCACACGAACGCGGTCACATGGGTAAGATATACACATTCCTTAAGTATGGGGATAATTTCGCATTTTGGGCGTGAGTCTTGGTCCATTTTAAGCTTTAAGGGTAGATCTTTGCCTTGGTGAGCACTTCAGTACTTTAATATGACTTCAAAGTCTCCTTGGGATTTTTGGGGGATTTTTTGAACGGTTAGAACTACCGCTAGAGGTTCTAGAATACGATTTTCAGACCCTGATAATGATGGAAATGTTGAATTTCGACGGTACTACACCATGGCATGCGCATATGCGGCGATTAATCCGGCTAGTATGATATTAAAGGGCTTACAAAATTAGTTTTGGTCATATTCTCGAGGGTTAACAACATACGCACCAACCCGAGCTCGTGTAGCAAGGCCTAGAGTTGTCGGTACCCTAGATCCTTGTGGTAGGATCTAGCATTTTGATTAAAATTCTGTGAAAGCACCCACCCAAACCACGCTAAGATTAAAGGTCAAACCATCGACATTTCAAGCAAAGAAATGTTATCTTGTTATAGATAACTCAAAAGGTTCATAAATATTGCCCCAAAGCATATGCCGGGCCACTATATACGACACACAAGGTCGCCATGCCCATTTGCGCTAGATTCTTGTGGGAGCATCTGGATTAAGGATAGTAGCCATTAACATACACATGAGTCTGTAATAATCCAGGCATACTCCAACATAGCACACGGTCGTAGAGCTACAAAATTTTTGAAATTCTGATATTCTGAAAGCACGTGCCAAGCTCTTATATACAAGCCCAAATTTCTAACATCCCCCATCTGTAGCTGCTGCCTGCAGTAGCACAGACCTAAATATGGCCTTGTTCAGCATACTGCTCGGGCGCGCTCAACCGGATTTGGATCGCCCGGATTCGAATGTCACATTTTCATCGTATAAATCCGGATCTCCTTTTCGACATTACGCACTTAATGGGATTAAATCCCAATATAAATCCGACACTATCAGGATTATAAAAGCAAGCGCGCGCTCCGAGAAATGTTATGGGGTATCGTTGGAAAGGTCTTTCCAAGCCCTAATAGATGATGTAGCTAAACATTTCTCGCTTGTAGCGCTGCGTTTTTTATTCACATTTGAAGGATGTTTTCGAGGTATTAAATCCCACATGCTACCACTTTCAAAAGGAAATTGAACCAGTATTGATATGACTACTTTCCACGTGCATGCCACCATGACTTGTTTAATTGGTCACTTAATTTCCACGTCTAAAGAATAGTGCCGTATAGGCGCCACACGGCCCTTGTCCATTGCATTATTGCTTTTTGCGACGATCACGAAAGAATGTATAATATTTATCGATTCAAAATATATATTTTTTAAAGAAACGGTAGATGCTCGTAATTACTCTTGATTTGATGAACGGCTTATATAAACATGACGCAAATCTTGGTTATATGACTCAAATCTTTGCTATCGTGTTTCGATTGGTGGAGAGCTGGAGAGGAGAAAGCGCGCTGACTGAAGTGATGAACGCAAGCCCTGATGATGTAGACGACTGTTGACTTGATGTTGCACGCGAGTGGTTCTGCTCAACAGCTCACTGCAATGGTAGAATGAAGTGGTAGAATTTGCTGCACCGAATGAGTATGTCGCAGGGTGACACAAACTGGCTTCGCTGTTTCTCCGTGCTCGCCTTGGCCTTCTACCACGTTAGCTTCGCACCGCTTGAAAGAATTATTAGTATTATGAATCTCGAAACGGAGCACTTAGGTCAACTCAACGAACCAGGAGATTCCTTGTGCATCATTGGAAAAAATGTTCAAGATATGTCGGAGACCGAGAAACGTGTAGCAGCTGTTTTAGAAAGTATGGAACAGTTTTATGGCGCCGACGTCAGCTATCCAGATCTGGTTGACCTCTCGCGGTGTCGCGATTCGGAGAAACTCACTGCGCAGAACTTGGGAACTATATTTCTTGATGAAATTGATGGTGTAAGTATCGATAGTCTGTCAGATAGTGATTCAGACGAACTCGAAAACCCTGTGGTCGAACGTGCTGTTGCCGCCTTCTCCGAGTCTACAGATTTTGAGACTGTCTCGGACTCTAACAGTGATGAGCGTCCAACCAAACGATTTTGTTTTGATATCATCGGAATACATGAGGTCCTAATAACATATTCAAGCAGTTTCCCAGCCACTCATATCTTGGTATATGCAGCTACCGTGGCATATCGTGAAAAGGTCAATAGCAACGCTACTTGGGAGGAAGTATATTTGAAAAATAGGAGTCTGGATGAGTGGCCATGTAAGAATGCCGATGGAGTGCGATACATATTTCATCAGGTGTCGGATCGTTTGAAGAGAACTAGGACGAGAAGCGAACATGTTTCGATTTCATATGCAATAAAGCGTGGGGAAACAACAGCACAACGTAACCTGCAGATGAAGATGGATACGGCCCGTGACATTTACACACTGCTCAAACGAGATAGCGAAGAAAAATCAATATTCCTTCGAGCAGTAATTGGCAACGATTCAAAGTACAGGCAAGCTTCGTTAGCCTTGTCTAGAATTGCGACGTCTAAAAACGATCTCGATTTGCAAGAGGTAGATATGACTCACACCAGGGCAGATGGTTCCAAGTATGTGCGAACTCAACGCCGCACACAGAGACGGCGTAAAACTCGTATGAAATATGGCTTCCCTATGTGGCACTTATTGTGTCACTCAGCCATGAAATCCGCGCGCAAAGAGATCCCGATGGCAGAGGGCCGCTCAATTTATAAAGCTGGTAACAAAGCCGCGAAGGACGTCTTTGGTACTTTTCGTGACTTGCCCAAAGAGATCATCAGGCGCCTTGAAGGCTTGCATGTTGCGCAGGTAGGCCACACACTTGGAGGGCTGCAGTCAGAGCGTGTGCACGTGTCCAATAGTCGTTTATTGTGGCTCTTCCGATGTTTGTCGTAGGTCTCACCCTGCTCAATTATTTGTGTGACTATCTTACACTTTGTGTATCTTTCAGCGTTGTACTTCTGTACATTTTCGCATGGGGGGCTATTGTTTCGTGTCGTGCTTAGGCTTAGTTTCGCAGGAGATGAACTTCCGCACAAACAATCAGTGGCATAGTGAGCATATCTAATAATCTAGTCTATGCCAGGCGGCTAGGCTGAGGTGGTCGTGCATTGCTTGTGGTGTTCGCAAGTGGGGAGATGGGATACGGCCAGTTCATGGTGAGAAGATAAAAATTGAAGCCTTTCAGAGGGTAGGCGGAATTCGTGGGGTTCCTGCTGAAAAGGAAACGTCTTGGACATCGATAAACGAAACACCACCACCTCCAGCGAACGACGTTGGTGTTCAAGATCCTGTTGTGATAAGATACAAATGTGGGGCAGGTGAGCGCTATAAACAAGCTCTAGTGCAACCATACACGATGCATCCTTCTTTTATCCTATCTAGCACACTAGCGAATCTCACGATGTAATGAATATATATTTATCCGCTGTCGTATCCCCATCTGCCATGAACTTGCCCAAACTGAAGGTAAACATGCCAATGTCATCACCTTCTACACCTTGTAACATTTTGGCTCTCACCAAGGAATTCTTAAATACCAAGACCCACATACACCTGCGGCCAAGAGGTCCATGCTCCAAGTGTCCAATCACATGCAGGCGTCCAGCCTGACTTAGTCGCCTGAAGTACGCTGCTCTGCTCTCGGTCATGTCCGTCAAATAATAAGAGGGAACATGCACGCATGCTACCACACGACTGGCCATAACTGCCAATGGAAATGCGATATCCAATGCGGCAAACCAAGGAGAGGTCACCACTGCGTCACAGACACCATACTTCTCCTTCCATACGGTAATCACTCACCAATAAGAAATAATAGCAATAAGAAACCAGCCAGCGTTTGGGGGGGTCACAACTAGACGAAATTTGCTGGCTAGCTTTAATTTCTTAAGAAATTGGCCAAAATAAGAAATCAAGGGGCTGGCTGGCTTGAATCATAGTGAAAGCTAGTTAAGAAATTTTGGCTGGATTATTTGGTGGGTTTACTCGATTTAACAAGGATTTTGATGGTTATACACAATTTATCTCAATAAAAATATCATACATAAGTAAATATCATACTTAAGTAATAAGAATAAGAAATTGGCTGGCTGAGCTATGAAATCGGGATTTCTTATTCTTAGCAATTTCATAGGTCGCTGGCGCTGGCGGGGGGAGGGGGGGGTCACAACTTGACGAAATTCGCTGGCTGACCCCAAATTTAGGACTTTCTTATTGGTGAGTGATTACTGTATGCGATAGTTGCCTGGCTGAAGTGCATCACGCGCCTCAGACCAACCCAGCTGAGGGTTCCAGTCATTGTTCATAAATCTCAGCTGTGGCTACTGCTCCACCATCACCTCACTGATGACCCCAGTACCTGCACATGGGTCCCACACGCCATCGATGGACTTCCAGTCCACCTCTGTCGCCAGGCGTCTCACCTCTGAAGGAACCGTAATGACAAGCTCAAGCCCCCACTGTAGCGCGCTAGCCTCGCGCACCTGGGCCCTGGTCATATGCCTCAATTCTCCTCGCTTCTCAATCTCTTCTTCCGCCAAGGCAGGCACTAGAGGTGCATCCCTCAATTGTCTTGCCATTGCCTTCTGCTCCCGATATTTCTTGCTCAACACGGTGCGGTGTCCTTCATTCCAATGCCCAGGCATGAAGATTCTCACGGCCTCTGAAAGCTTGTCGTGCCTGCCCCAGTCCACCTGGTCTGGCATGTAAAGGAATAGGTCCTTCTCTTCCAACATCATCTCCCTTGATGAGATAGCCTGCCATGGCTGGAACTTGTTTCCCTTCACCACGCGACGGGGACCCACGTCCGCTGGCAGCAGGCGCATGTCTGGGGACAGCTTCTTGTTCAACTGCTGCTCCTTCATCCCCAGCATGTCCTCCAAGACGCAAGAGACCTTAGTCTCCTGGGCCTGCACCTCGGCGTTAGCAACTTGCATCCTCGTGCCTGAGCACCTAGGACACAGTCACTCGCCTTCTGGTACCTCCGACAATGCTGGGGTAAGGCACTACAGATGGTAACCCTTGTTGCACGTGTCGCACAACAACATTTCTGCTTCTCCATCAGCCTTCCTGCATACAGTAAGTCGCGATCTATAAGAAGCCGGCGAACTTTCGCTAGCGCTAGCGGCTTAATCTGACGGACCGAAAATTTGGGCTTAGCGATGCCCATTTCTTATTGGTGCACATACGAAAATTTTTTCGTAGCGTGATACATTTCTTAATCGTGCATCATCCAATTCCCCGATCTGATCTAGCATGTGCGATTTCTTATTTAAGTATTAATGAATGATGCATTGCAGATCAGACGTAGCGTACCGATTTCTTATTGGATGTCAGATCGCCAGTGATGCACCTATATCTATAACTTGTCTCAGGCTCGTCCTAGCCTACGTGGTTTCTTATTAGGGGCCTTAGACGTTTAGGGTCAACTTCAAGGTCTACTACTATGGGGTGGACGACCGTGAAGCGAGCCACTGTCTCGGTGAAGAGAGGTATACAGTATATTCGTTGGTGGTCTGCCTGAAATGGCTAACGCCACAGATGGATCTTGGGTAGCACTGCAGATGAAGGCAAAGTAGGTTGATGCATGTAACTCGCATTGCTGAATGGTCATGCTAAGCGATGTTAGGATGAGACACTCAACTGCACTATACGACCAGACTGGATGTATGGGTACTGTAAGTCAAGGCTGGATAGTATAATTATGTGCTGTAACCCTGTAAGACCAAACTGAATAGTATATGTACTGTACGACCAAGCTGGATACTATATGTACAGTGACATGCCCAACTCTCGCTATATTATCATAGTCGCATTATCTATGCTTAAATATTCCCCGCGCGAAATTGCCTTAGTCATAATGCTAATGTTTGATATACCAACCACGATAAAGACCACTATACTTTTCCGCGCTGCTCAATTTCTTGAAAGATATGTGTAATATGGGTATAGGGTTCGGTGAACCTAGCGTCTCGATTTCTTAAAAAGGGGGGTTTTCACATCTCTGGTTTGAAATTGCTTGCGGGTGGTTTCTTATGGGTTTCTTAGTTTTTGGCGAGAAATCCAGCGGGTGGTTTCTTGTAGGTACCGTTTCTTATAGACCGCGACTTACTGTACTTCACACGCAAGATGTCTGCTGGGCACGGCTGCACTGCAGTCGTACTGATCCTTCACCTGCAGGTGACACGGTGCAATACTCTGCACAGTGCTCTTCTCTTTCATCTTGGTGGCGTCTTCGAGCACCACAACACCATCTCGTTGTATCTTGACCAACTTGAGGATGGCGGACTTGGTGGCAACCTCCATGCCACTGCGGGGCTTCTGTCTGATGTACACGAAGTCTCCCACCTTGAACTGATGCGGCTTAGGCTCGTAACCACCACCCCTTCTTCCTTCATAGTGTAAGGTGTCACGGTGCTGTGCAATCTCCAGACTGCAGCCAGCATGCACCATTAGCCGCCTCACCACCTGTGCTCTCTGCAGCAGGTCCTTGACTCGGGTGTCCTTGTCGTCACTGACCTCCAGACTGAAGTCCATGCTAGGCGCTTGCTTCAGATCAGGCGGTACTACTGCCTCTTGGGCAAACAGTAGGGTGAACGGTGCCACTCCTGTGGACTCCTGGCGGGCTGCGTTGTAACTCAGCACCAATGGCCAGAGTTGTTCGTCCCACTCGTAGTCGAGACCCTTCTCCAAGGCGAGCTTCTTGAAGCAAAACTTCATCGTGCGTACCACTCGCTCAGTGAGCCCATTGCCTTCTGGTGAGTCTGGTGAGGTGACCCTTCTGTCTATCAGGCAATCCCTGCATAGCTGCTCAACCTCGCCCTCGAACTCCTTGCCTCCATCCACCAGGCACTCAGCTGGCGCCCCAAAGACAGCCAGCACATGACTGCGAAACGCTGCCGCAATGGTGCTTGCTTCTTTGTTGGGGATAGGTACGCAGACTATAAATCTGGTGTAGTGCTCGGTCATGATGAGCACCCTGCTGTTGCCCGACCTCGTCACTCTTCTTGGAGGCCACGCCAAGTCCAGTGACCAGCGATACATGAACGATACGATCTCCAAAGGGGACAAGACTGCCTCTTCCCTTGCGTAGTGAGTCTTCACTCGCTGGCAGGTCTCACACTGAGTGACCACCGCCTCCACGTCCTTCTTTAGGTCAGCCCACCAATGTCGCTGCCATAGAAGATGTTGGGTACGTCTTATACCCCAATGGCCAGTCCTGGAGTGGTACTCCTTGACCAATGCCAAACGGTCAGCGGGCTTTGAAATCCTCACCTCCTTGCCCGACAACGTGATCATGTAGATCTCATCCGTGGCCTCGTCCCATCGGTGCCGCGCCGCACGCCTCTTTACTCGGCGAACTTCGTCCTCCGGTAATTCCACGCTGCCACCAGACTTCAGCCACCTGAGACACCACACATCATCATGCACATCTCGATGCTTATCGCGGTCGGCATGTTGTTCAGCAACACTGGCCACCAAGCTTGTAAGTCTGGTAGTGCATGTAAGCCTCGGAAGCCTCGTCTCCTTTTCTTCACCAGGTGGACTCCAAGCAGGCACTTCGGCGCGTGCTGGTTGAGTCCCACCCTCCTTCACGAAGTGACTCTTGTGCCTTAGACGGTATTGATCAATGGCGTAGAGCTGCCACTCCTTCTTCTTCTTGGTACTTGAGCTCTGTCGCTTAGCACCGATGCCTTGTGCACCCTTCTGCACTTGCGAGCACATCGTCTGCAACTTCTCTTCCCAGTCACGGTGGCCCATAGTCTTCGCCACCTGCTGAGTGTATGCGTTTGAATTTCCAACCCACTTCGCCAGCAAAGCTTGTCTCTGCTGAAGGTCCGACCTCGCATGATCTGCCCAGCTGTTATCTACATCGATAGGCTGTCCTGGGAAATTCTCCGCCACCAGGGACTCCTCGCTGTGGGGAAGCCCCTTCCTGCTTGCTTCTGCAACCGCCATTAATAGCTCCATAGCCCTGCGGTCCATGGCCAAGCCCAAAATGCTTGTCAGCTCTTCATCGTTCAGGCCATCCGCCATGCGTAACTCGTTCGCACTGTAGCCCATGGCTCGCGATTTCTCGTCGAGGTTCACCTCTCGGGATTCCTCCTCAGCGTCTGTGCCAGAGCTGCGCACGACGGTGCCCATTCTCGCTGCTCGAAACGCTCTGGATCCTTGCGTCGCCATGATGGTGGGAAGGGCCTTCAATGGTTCCCCCACCACGTTTACCACGTAGTGAGGTGCGCGGTCTGTCCTCACCACAGGCCTAGGCTGCCAGCCCTTGCATAGGATCGATGATACGACCCGTCCTTCTGGTCTCGCCACCTTGCCCATCACGGAGCGAAATTGGTAGTTTTGGAACAGGTTATTCCAATATGCCCTCAGTCGGTGAGCGTAAGCACCTGCCCGCGCTGCGTCAAAGGACACTGGCCGGCCAATTACGCTGGCGATGTAAGGGAACACCTCGTCCCTGATCTTGGTTCCAGGCCTGTGTGCCAGCGGAGAAACGTTCTCCAGGATGTAACCTGGAGGTCGTTGCTTCTGTAGCTGCTGTAGCGTGGACAAAAGTCGGACCACTTCATAAAATAATTTGCTGTGTCTGCCATCCAAGCCGGTGAGCGTACCAGCTGGAGAGAGATTGAACAAGGCTACAATTAAGCAATTGCAATATCTTTATGGCAGGAAAGATTGACCAGTATTTTAACAGGTTGAGCAACAGCTCCTCCAAATAATTACTTTAAGCTAGAACAGCCTCCACTGGGCAAAAATTCATGTCTTATACTTTCAAGGCGCGCATTTCAGATCTCTGATCGATCTGTCCCATGTCGGCTGGCATATCATCATCTGCCACCTATATAAATCCTAATCAGAGAATCTGCACCTTTGGACAATCCTAATCAAGACAGTTGATTTCATTGTCCCTTGTTGGCATTTGCCTTCTTCCTACGAGGAGCCACGTCCTGCACTTCATCATCATCCCTGTTACCTCGGGTACATTCCAAATAAGCTATGTGCTCAGCTGTCCAACAGGCAGGATATTTCCTGGGTTGCCTCTTCGTCACTTCGGACACCCCAGCATTATTTTCACTCATTGAAGTCAATCCAGTATCTGGCCCAAATGGTTCCTTCGGTTGTACTTGAACAGTCTCCACCACAGAGGTTGGAGCATCCTCAGATATGGCCTCAGACTTCTGCTCAGTGATAGGCTGATCCTCTGGCTGAACGGGTGAGGTCGGGGAGGTGCCCTTTGGCACCCAGATAAGTTCACCCTTATCATCCATGATCAGCTGCAGTCCCAGTCTCTTCAACCTTCGAGCTTCAGCCTGTTCCTCAGCATCGTCAGCTACCAAGTCATCGAACTCGCTGACGTCATCCTCAGTGTCATCATATTCACCAGGCGTGTCATACTCCCATTTCGGACTGGCAGTATCCATGTCATGCTTACTGTCCGTGACACCCGCGTCATCATTGTCATCCGAATCTGGCAGCTTCTCCTTACTCCAGGTCACAGCACCTGCACCCGAATCGTCACTGTTCGTAGGCGTCGCAACCTTAGGCCCAGTGTATGGAATTCCGCGATACTGATACTCGTCAGTCACACTCGCCTGCTTCCAGAACGCATTACTGAGCGGTAATGAAAATGGCGCTACAGGCTCCTTCGCTCGAGTGGCGTCTTCCAGAAACCAGCCACCGCCCCTCTTACGCTCCCAGCGGCGTAGCGCTCCAGAAGGATGGACGATAATATGCTGCCAGCTATAATCGAGCTCAGGCTTTCGTTCGCTCCCCAAAGTACGCAGTCAATGGCTCGGGAGTCCCCTTTCGAGCCCATTTCCATTGCACTGCCCCATTGGGTATAAATACAATATACCAATCGAACGGCTTGACATGGCCAGTGTTCCTTGGCACAACTCCTCCCCTCTTAGCTTGTTAGTACAAAGAGATGATAAATCAGGGTCAGTTGTACAACAGCTAAGATCCATACTCAGATCAGCCATGCGTATGTATGCGTGATATGCTTTTCTGATCGAACAGATGCTCGAAGAGTTGACGAAGCAATCCAGAGGGCAGAGGGTATACAGCAGCGGAGACTCCCGCTCCTTGTTGCCCAGGATGAGGCCCCAGTTGAGCAGTTTCCGGATGTGATCCCAGAGTCTGTTGGTGAAGGCAAGGAGTATCCATCGTACAGTACCGCAGGTCCACCGGAGGAGGCGACTGCGTCCAGATGCAAGTAGGCTTGCGGTAGCCAGTGCCATACATACAGTAAGAACAATATAACGGAGTAGGTAAACTGCGAACTACGGGTCGAAATCGCAGCGCAAAGGGAAACCTGCCCATCGGATTCTCCATAAACCAATGCTTGGGTTTGAGAAAATCGAGAATTTGGAGCGTACGGCGTACACAGGCATCAGCCTGTCGCAGTTGTCGCACCCCAATGGTCTTGGCCTGACTATATTCTGTGCACGGTGGGCTAGCCCAGATGACGTCAAAGTAACCAGGAGCGTAACGCTTGAAGTCCCAGTCTTGTACCTTCTCAGCGTAGGTAGGTTGCCAGCGAGGATCATGATCTACGGTGACCACGGTGCTCTTCGGATAACATGACAGGAAACTTCTCTCCACACTACCTGTACCACTGAAAAGTACTAGCAGTCGCAACTCGCGTGACGAGACCACAGAGTCCAGAAGAGCCAAATGCGTCACAAAGGCGTCAGAGGAGCGACAATATTGTTCCCAAGGTAGGCAGTTGTCCAGAGAAGTTGGTTCCCCTTCATCAGAGGTGTCCAGGAAGGTTAGAGCTCTGGCGCGTTCCCGCCTTTGCTTCCGCTGCCTTCTGACCTCCTGTAAGCCTTTTTCACGGGCTTGTCCTTCACGGGAAAGTCGCAGTTGTTCGAACTCGGTGAGCTGCTCGAGTTCACCCCCGTAGTTCAACGCCTCGCGAGTCTTCCAGGAATCATGAGCATTAGAGTACCCAGCCCAGCGAACCAGAAATTCTTCCACTTCCTTGCCTCCTCGCGTAGGTTTCACTCTTCGGGCCAAAATCTTAGACACATGTGTCTGGGATTGTCCATCCACGAGTACCTTGGCAGGAGTGTGTATTTGCCGACGCAGCGCAAAAGTGTCATCCGCGGTGCGGTATTCCTTGAGGCGATGCTGCGCAAAGACGTCGTTTAGGTGGCAACTTGAGCCGATAAGCCACCGGGGCGCCTCTGTCAATTTCTGGTAGCTCTCGCTGCTGGTCACTGAAGAATCTCTCGGTGATGGGTAAGGGCCCGTGCCAGCGAGGTCCCAGCTTCCTGAAGGATTCGCGGTTCATGATATTCTCCGTGAGATGCTTGGCATCTACCCAGACCAAGTCTCCCAACTGAAAGGATTTGGCGGTGTGACGCTGATCAAACTGATGTCGCTGGCGTTGCTGCGCCAGTTCCAGCTTAGTGCGGGCGTCCTCCAGTTGAGCCGCGAATTTGCTGGCCATCTCGTGTGCGGTACCTTCTCCACCCTTGCGCTTGGAGTGTTGTCCTGCAGCAGCTTGCAGAAACAGGTCCAGCTGCGACATGGGAGAATGTCCCAGAACCAACTCAAAAGGGATAAAGCCAGTCACATCGCTCCGCGTATCATTTATGGCGAACTCTACCTTAGCGCACCACAAATCCCAGTCCTCAGGATTGCTGCCCACGAAGGACCGCAGCATGTCCTCTACCACGCGGTTGGTATGTTCAGCTTGTCCGTCCGAACGAGGATTATAAGGCGTAGTGGAGGCCACTTTGGTTCCCATAAGTCTCATCAACTCCTTCCAAATAGCATCCTGAAAACGAGGGTCCCGGTCGGAGACAATCTTCATAGGAGCACCATGTAGTTTCCAGATGTGGTCGAAGTAGATTCGAGCGATAACCTCGGCGGAGCTGTCCGGGAAGTTCAAGGGGATAATGTGGACCATTTCGGACGCTGAGCTTACAAGTGAAGGTAGCAAAAGCATTGTGATTTCGCGCCGTGACTGGGAGTCCGGTGACAAAGTCCACGCTGACCACTTGCCATAGTCGCGTAGGAATAGTGTGGGGGTTCAGCAATCCATCCGGGTAGGAATTTCTCGGTCGCACCGCTTGACAGATAGCGCAAGATGAAACCCAGCGTCCCACATCATCCGCGGCCCCTTTCCACCAGAAGCGTCGCAGTACCCGTTCCAGAGTTTTGTCCCTTCCCGCGTGTCCAGCTGAAACAGACGCGTGCGCTTCTTGCAGCACTACCTCGCGAAGCGGTGAATCTTCTCCCAGTACCAACTGATAGCGTCCAGCGCTAACCCTCCACAAGACATCTCCCACCACGCAGAAGTCACGAGTGCGTTGATGCGGAGCCTCTTGAATTTCCTTCATCAAGGTCTGCAGTGGACCAGGTCGCCCATATTCCGCTTGCAGAGCTTTGAGGAACTGGCCTCCTGATATCTGATGGTGCAGGTCTCGGACGCTGGCCGCCTCTCCAGTAAGCACGATAGGAGGAGGTGAACTCGTCCTCCTTTCCCGCTTGACACGCTTTCGAGCCGGCGGAGCGTACACCACTAGCAGAGGCCAAGGAAGATCCAGAAGGGCTCCATCCGGAGCGGCGAACATCTGCACTGGTTCTCCTTGAGCGTCATGTGTGGGTATAATGTACTCCCCTCTCATTCCCGCAGATCTGAACAACTGCCGCCATTGGGGCATGCGAGACTGAAAATCAGGAAGGACAAAGAGGCCTGAAGTGTTCTCAGGGTCCAGACGCCATTCTCCCACATATTTCCTCAGTACGGCCTCAATGGTCAGATGGTTGGAGGGGAAGGGAGGATTGCACCAGACGTTCAACCCTCGCCAGTTTTCCTTCAAGCAGTCCGACCAGTAGCGGTTAACCTGACGATTCTTTCCTCCCAAGTCACAACAGGCGTCCACCTCGAAAGGTCCGTATTTTTTACTCAGAAAATCGAACATGTCCGCACGGAACTTCCAGTCCTGTCGGTCGCTGGGCTCCAGGAGTCTGGTTGAGGCCTCGCTGCGCTTCGGCGCCGCGGTGTTGCCAGCAGGGGTTTTCCTGGGAGATGGAGGCGAGGAAGCTGTCAATTTGCCATAGCGCGTCTGAACCGCCAGGGTTGCTTCCTCGTACCCCGTTTTTGCCAGCTGCAAGGTATGCAGTGCGTCCAGCCAGAGTTGGGGGGAGTCCATCCAGGTGAGAGCCCCCCTGTACGCGAGGACTGAGTCAGGTTCTTTGTTCTTGGCGTTGTTGGACTTGCGCTCCTTCAACTTGTTGGGACCTACCACTCCCAGTGGGGCGCGTCCTTGGCGAGACTCTTTACCAGCCGCAGGTCTGAACTTGCTGACAGTGTCCGCGGCAGAGGGGGGTCGCTGCGGATTCCCAGTAACCGGGTGTACAAAGCCAGCTTCTACCAGTCCTTCTCTCGCGGAGATTTCCTTATAGTCAGGTCGCCTGGACAGAGCGTCGGGAACCCAAAGTAGCGCTCCAGGGATGTACTCCATTTCGGGCACCCCTACTTCCACTAGATCCATGTACCATCGGGCTTGGCGTCGGCTGAGAGGTTGTCCAGGTGCCATTAGCCAGACTAGGGGTTTATGGTCACCCTGCAATTGAAACTCGGTCCAGATGAGGTAATGTCTCCAAGTTTGCGTAGTGCAATGATGGAGAGCGCAGAGTTCTCTTTCGCCAGCGTGGTAGTTCTGCTCTGCTCCATTAAACTGTCTGCTCTCAAAGGCGATAGGTTGCAGTCCATTTCCCACATCTTGCATCAGTACACCCCCCAACGCCACTCCACTGGCGTCGGTTTGTACTACAAAAGGATGCCGTCCCTCGGCCGCCGCTTTCATATCGGGTAGCGCCAGAGTGGGGGAAGAACGTAGCGCCTTCTTAATTTCCTCGAAGGCCCAACGCTGCATGGGTCCCCATAGCCAAGCGACATCCCCTTTGGTGAGCTGTGTCAGAGGTTGTGCTACTTCGGAGGAGCCCAACATGTAACGCCGGTAGTACCCAGCTAACCCCAAAAATTAACGCACATGCGTGGCGTTTTCCAGAGCGGGCCAGTCCCTGATGGCGGCCAGCTTGTCATGTTGAGGTTGACTTCCTTCACGTGAGATAACGTGCCCCACAAAGTGTATCTGGGTCTGAAGTAGCTGACACTTAGACTCCTTGAGGTAGATGCCCTGGTTCTCGCAGACTTCCAGAAATTGTTGGAGGTGGGAAAGATGCTCCTCCAGGGTGTCGCTGAAGAGGATGCAGTCGTCAAGGAATATCCTTACAAAAGGAAGATGTCCCAGAGTGCGCTGCATGCGTCGCTGATAGCAGGAAGGACTGTTGGTCAACCCCATGGGCATCACCAACCACTCATACGAGCCGTAGGGGGAGGTGAACGCAGTCTTTTCCACATCCTCAGGCGCCATGGCCACCTGCCAGCACCCGTCGACTGCATCGAAGGAGGATAATTATTTGGCCCCGTGCATGGAGTCGAACAACTGCTGAATGTCGGGAAGTGGATATTTGTCTTTGACGGTCAGGCTGTTAATTGCTCTGAAGTCGTAGACCATCCTGAGTACTTCAGGTTTCCCAGGCTTGGGAACCATCAGCACTGGTGCAGCGAACGGACTTGAAGAAGGCCTGATGTAACCCTTGCCCAGGAGTTCATCCAGGCGTTCTCGCAGTTGATTCAGCTCCACCATGGACATCTTGTAGGGTCTCTTAGCAGGCGCGATGCCATTCCAGCCCTCTTCCGGCAGTCGCACATGGGCCACTTCGTCTTTTCGCAGGGCGTCAAAGTTTGGCAGCGCTTCGCGAATTACTCGAGGCGAAAAGGACTCGGTCAGCTTTTGAAACTTCTTTCTCCATTCTGGGGAGATGGACGGGTCCTCCAAATTCTCACTGGTGGCCGCCGCGGATAACATAGAAGTCCCTACCAGAGGTGTCGCATAGGCCACTAAGATGTCGTGTGGTGTCGCGGCGCTGTCCGTTCCCGCGTATCTGCGCCGATAGGCTTTTATCTACTTGCTTGCTTGGGCTGCTGATAACATCACCATCGGCTCCAAAGCCATTGCGGTTCTCTCGCCTTTTCGCGTGGAGCTACGCCCCGGCGAACATCCTAGTATCCGCACGGATTTGCCATGATGACGAAACTTGACTGATCCCCACCCATCATAGTCCAGAGTGACTGGCGAGAGGTGTCTCAACCACCTTCCTCCAAGTACAATGTCCACTTTGATGCCCAAAGGAAGTACTCGCATCTTGATGACCTCCGAGTACGTTCCTTCGGAAGTCTCCGCTGTCGGCTTGCCGTAAGCGACTTGCGCAGAGGTCTGCACTGACCCATCCGCGAGGGTGACGTTCAACGGCGTCCCATTAGCGCGAACCGTGAGGTTCAATCTCTTGACGTACTCACTGGAGATGAATTCGTCTGAGGCACCAGAATCCACCAGCACGCGCACTCGCCTTCAGCAATGCCCAGAACACCAATAGCAGCGTTCCTTCTTTGTCCCGAACGGCAGTCAGCTGGCTGTCCTGGTTCCACATTACTTCACCATCGCGTCGCAGATTTTGCACAGATGACTGCTCGCACTGGGTGATGCAAAGGTACGCGCTGCTTGGACCGGATAGGTCTCGTACGAGGTGGTGCAGGCTGAGGAAGAGGATCAAGACCAAAATACCACCCACCCGCCAGGTCGAGGTCTGCTTGCCGCTGCCGCTCCTTAGCGCGTCGCTCCTGTCCTTGAGCGCGTCGTCTGGCGCGGCTCTGCGTGCGGCTTTCTAGAGGGTAAGAGCTGGGAGGGCGGGCGAACATTGCTCCTGGGCAAGATAGAACACGCGTGTTGCCAGGGGCCTACCCCTAGACCGAAATCGTTGCTGCTAGTCTGCCCCCCAGACCGAAAAGCGTGCTGTTAGGGGGGGTGGGGTTCACTCCCCCCCCGTGACCGAAAACGAGTCGGCTTAGGGGCCTTCGTGCCGAAAGTGCTGCTGCTAGGGGGGGGGGAGAAAAAAAGCCCCGCGCTAGCGGCCGCTCGAAAAATCTGCCTAATTCTGATATTGTGAGTAATAACAACTGCCTTGAAAACTGCCACGAAAGCAGAGTGGGGGGTGCGGGTACTCAGCCCTAATCGCAACAGATTACCACTGAAAATTGCTCAAAACACATGAGAAATGCCAACATTTCGGCGCCTGCGGCGGAAGATCCCATAGCTTTATTATAAGAGTTCAACGTCCGTCAAATTCATTTCAGCCAAGCACCCTTCAAAGCTCCTCTAGTGCTGCGTGGTGGTATCCGCGCGTGGGGCACTCCCGCCCCCGCGCGCGTGATGGTGGTATCCGCGCGTGGGGCACTCCCGCCCCCGCGCGCGTGATGGTGGTATCCGCGCGTGGGGCACTCCCGCCCCTGCGCGCGTGATGGTGGTATCCGCGCGTGAAGCACTCCCGCCCCCGCGCGCGTGATGGTGGTATCCGCGCGTGAAGCACTCCCGCCCCCGCGCGCGTGATGGTGGTATCCGCGCGTGGGGCACTCCCGCCCCCGCGCGCGTGCACAACTGCAGGGGGTGGGGGCAGCTGGCCTCGGTACTGTTTGGTTCCTATATCGAGCGAACTTGCGGAGTTCTCGCGTTTTAGGAACTATTCAAGGGCAGCCATCACACACCTGCGAGGGCGCTGCACGGGCAAAGCATGCACGGCTTTCATTGTGTACGTGTAATGATAGGCATGTGCACAACTGCAGGGGGTGGGGCAGCTGGCCTCGGATGGTTCCTATATCGCGCGAACTTGCGGAGTTCTCGCGTTTTAGGAACTATTCGAGGGCAGCCATCACACACCTGCGAGGGCACTGCACGGGCAACGCATGCACGGCTTTCATTGTGTACGATCGTGTAATGATAGGCATGTGCACAACTGCAGGGGGTGGGGGCAGCTGGCCTCGGTACTGTATGGTTCCTATATCGCGCGAACTTGCGGAGTTCTCGCGTTTTAGGAAGTATTCAAGGGCAGCCATCACACACCTGCGAGGGCACTGCACGGGCAAAGCATGCACGGCTTTCATTGTGCACGATCGTGTAATAATAGGCATGTGCACAACTGCAGGGGGTGGGGGCAGCTGGCCTCGGATGGTTCCTATATCGAGCGAACTTGCGGAGTGCTCGCGTTTTAGGAATTATTCAACCGGGGCAGCCATCACACACCTGCGAGGGCGCTGCACGGGCAAAGCATGCACGGCTTTCATTGTGTACGCACGGGGGATGATAGGCATGTGCACAACTGCAGGGGGTGGGGGCAGCTGGCCTCGGTACTGTTTGGTTCCTATATCGCGCGAACCTGCGGTGTTCTCGCGTTTTAGGAACTATTCAAGGGCAGCCATCACACACCTGCGAGGGCACTGCACGGGCAAAGCATGCACGGCTTTCATTGTGTACGTGTAATGATAGGCATGTGCACAACTGCAGGGGGTGGGGGCAGCTGGCCTCGGATGGTTCCTATATCGCGCGAACTTGCGGAGTTCTCGCGTTTTAGGAACTATTCAAGGGCATACACCACACACCTGCGAGGGCACTGCACGGGCAAAGCCTGCACGGCTTTCATTGTGTACGATCGTGTAATGATAGGCATGTGCACAACTGCAGGGGGTGGGGCAGCTGGCCTCGGATGGTTCCTATATCGCGCGAATTGGCGGAGTTCTCGCGTGTTAGGAACTATTCAAGGGCAGCCATCACACACCTGCGAGGGCACTGCACGGGCAAAGCCTGCACGGCTTTCATTGTGTACGCACGGGGGATGATAGGCATGTGCACAACTGCAGGGGGTGGGGCAGCTGGCCTCGGTACTGTATGGTTCCTATATCGCGCGAACTTGCGGAGTTCTCGCGTTTTAGGAACTATTTAAGGGCAGCCATCACACACCTGCGGGGCACTGCACGGGCAAAGCATGCACGGCTTTCATTGTGTACGTGTAATGATAGGCATGTGCACAACTGCAGGGGGTGGGGGCAGCTGGCCTCGGATGGTTCCTATATCGCGCGAACTTGCGGAGTTCTCGCGTTTTAGGAACTATTCAAGGGCAGCCATCACACACCTGCGAGGGCA